>BQNB010115648.1:0-21518 GCA_026074375.1 Tanacetum coccineum
CCCTTATAGAAATTTGCAGGCTAGAAGATTGGAGGTAAAATCTGTTGTATCAACAGATCACATACATCATAGAACAAATTAATTTTAAGTTCCTCATAGTCCTTTAATGGTGATTATAATATATAATTATATCATGTGCAGGTTATAACAAAGATGGATGGTTCTAAGTGTAGACTAACAAGTATAAAACCACAAGGGAGAGATTGTGTCTTCAACACCCCACCCTAAAAGATTAATGGCTCGTGAATAACCTATGTTGTTAATGTGTCTATACTGCTTTGGAACTAACAAGTTATAGTTGTGGATCTTTTTTATTATATGTTGTTAATATAGATTTGGATTAATCATATTATACATTGTACTTGCGATATGATATTATATGAATACAATTTCATTGTAATTCTTTTATTTGGGATCTTATATTAATCGTACTATACTATGTAGGTTCATATGAAATGCTTTATTTAGAAATATGTTATGTTGCTTTTTTATATGTTGAAATCATGGGTAAATGATGATGGGTAGATCCGGATACAAGAATATTTACCCACAATATTTGTAAATAATTTTATCCACGAATTACCCACAGTTATATGTATGGGTATTCCGTGGTATGACACAAGAATACCGTAATATATTTACCCACATAATAACATAATCACCCACTAAACACGTCATGGGTAAGTTTTCCCACGAATTGGAAAAATTGTGGGTAAACAATTACCCTCGGAGTGGTATTGAACAGACACAGTTTGATTCTATGGCGGAGATTATGAAAACAATCTCGTTGGTGCTTCGTGTTGACAGGTACATATGGTCGCTGGAGAATGATGGCTCATTTTCGGTTGCTTCGATTCGCAAGACGTTAGACGACAACCGGTTCCAGGAGGAGAGTTTGTCGACAAGGTGGGTCAAATCCGTGCCTATCAAGGTTAATATTCTGGCTTGGAAAGTTAAATCTAATGCTCTTCCTACTCGTTTTAACATATCTCGTCGCGGCATGGATATTGATTCTATTGATTGTCCCATTTGTAAAATGGGTGTCGAAACGACAAG
Source organism: Tanacetum coccineum (assembly GCA_026074375.1). NCBI lineage: Eukaryota > Viridiplantae > Streptophyta > Magnoliopsida > Asterales > Asteraceae > Tanacetum > Tanacetum coccineum. Next base: position 1,057 of record BQNB010115648.1, read on the forward strand.
TCATGTGTTCTTTCAATGCAATGTGGTTATCATGGACTCATAGCCTATATTTTCCCAAGGTATAAGTCACATGAACTTGTAAATATAAGTTATGACGCATAATAGTATCAATCCCTGTATAACGCACTTATAGTTGTAAAGTCGTGTAGCATCCCTAGAGCCAACGGTTTAATCAACATTTTGAAAACGTAAAACGTTATCTCGTAAACGATAGTGCCCTTGATGACCCATTTGCATAAGTCATTTCATTAAGTTTTTAGAATGTAAACTCAGATTTGTCATAATTTAGGTATTAACTGAGTCACTATTTGACGTGCATTGATCCATAATCAGTTCCAAGTAAGTTTTCATAGCCCCTACTTTACCGTTTTAAATTATCTTTTGGGGTGAGAACATTGCTTATTTTTAACAGTTGAAAACAAGTACATTTATTGATTTACTATTGGGTCTGAGTCACTATTCAACCCAACTTGCTATATTGCCCAATTTATCATAAACCGTTAATTACTCGTAAGCACGAATGTTATGGATAGATCTATCAGGATTGACATCCCTGTTTGTCTTAGATTGACATTAGTCAAGCAAACACAGTTTCATTTGAGTCAGTTACGGATGTCGCGGGTTGAACATCTGCATGGGCTTATCTTTGATGATACATGTTAACGCTTCAGTGTCATGAGCTTAGACAATAGTAAATACTTTTCATTGTGATATATAGGATTACTATATTTCATGCTATGGTTATAAATCTTGTGGTTCATCACTATTATCCAACAACAAAACCTATGAACTCACTAACTTTATGTTGACGTTTTAGCAATGTTTTTCTCAGGTGTCCTATCATACAGAATATATAGAGTCTGCATTGGTATATTGGCATGTAGAGGTTTATCTCTCGTATCAAGTCCTCTTCACGCTATGAAATCATAATACCAAATCAAGTCTTCCGCTGCAGTGAAATTTGGGGGTGTGACATTTGTCAATATAGAACTTATGTCGATTAAACCACCAGTGAGAGATGCCATATTTTGCACTTATGTCATATGTACACACATCATCAATCCACATTGCTGACAACACTTATGGAATCGCTGATCCGGTGGTCTTGGTGAATCAAACCATATGGTAGTCATGTTTAGAGAGAGAGTAGAGGGAGTAACAAATGTGTGTATAAATGAATGAAAAGTGAAAATGTTACAAGTGTCTCACCCCTCCATAGAAGCAATGGAGGGGTATTTATACCACCATCTAATACATAAGAATGCTAAATTGACAATTCTAGTCCCTACGTATGGTGGTATGGCAAACTATGGTAATTCCGTAATGTCGTCACATAAAATGAGATCCTAACAATCTTCCCCCATGGGATGATATACGGAATTACTTACAATATTTTCCTAACAAGTACATAATGATTAAGTATAAGAACTTCCATGAAGCTTCTAATGTTGATGATGTCTTCTGTGGCCTTTGACTTCAAGTCTACACTCCAACACGAATCATCTTTGTAGTACCTTGTAGGAGAAATATTATAATAGGCATGAACTAAGTAACCCATACACTTCTGATTAAGGAGAAGCTTCTAAATTAGCTTCCCCCTAATTCATGCCACATATTTAATGTTTAGAAGCTTTCAAAGCTTCCCCTCAAACAAGCAATCCTCTCTTGAGCAGTTTCAAAGCTTTCTTTCAAGATTAGAATAATTAAGTGCACAGCGGAATTAGTAGCAAACCACATCAAATATTGCTCCTTTGATAATAAGCTTAGTGATTAACTGTTTGGGGAAACATTGATTAGATCAATAACGTATCTTCTTACGTTTGAATAAATCTTCTCACACTTCTTCCCCATGGAAGTTCAAATAATGCATACTCAAAAGTATCAAGATATCTCTTCCCCCATGTGGTTGAAGGGATGCAACCAGTCTCATTGTATGAAGCCCAAAAACCCAAAGTACACACTCTATCTTATTCATGAAGTCAAAATCGTAGTATCAAAGTCAATTAAGTCCCAGACGTGCGCATTTCTTCCTTCAGGATAATGATGATATTTATTGTAACACCCAAGGTTAGCTAAGTCCCAAATGTAGACAGTTAAACCCTCTAAGTAGTCAAAATGATAACACCAAAGTCAACTAAGTCTCGGATGAACACATTTCTTCCTGCAGGATACTGACTATCTAGAGGAATCATCATACCATTGTGTACCTCTTTTATCATCAGAAACTGTTTCTTACATCTCTTCCCCCATGTAGTTGGAATAATACACCAAAAGCCATGAGTTAAAACACTGATTTTCTCTGCGGGTACAACATTTGTCTTCCTGAAATGTCCTCAAATAAAAAGGAGGTATGAAGTTCGTCATATGTACTCGTTGTGCGTTCAGATGTATGTCTCATTCCCCCTTGGTGGTTTTGATACCTCATAATCAGCAAAACATTGTACGCACATATACTTGAAATCTTGTGAGAAGAATGAAATTAACTCAAATGTATCCTGTAAGAATCAACTGCTAATCAAATCTCTACTCATAAACTCTCTCTGGATATCTTTACCAACCCCTTTGTAGGCTATTTAAAGTGACCACTGATGGAGTAAACCCGATGTACCAAACTTGAAACTGAAGTAGAATTCCCGTTCTTGTGACTTAAGCTTGCGCTAATTTTGGAAGAACGGCGTAGAGAATTTGTGCTCCAAGCAAATCTCTAAGTACTCTATACTCTCAACTAAGAGGCATGAGAAGTACAACACCTCTTGAAACTATCCACATCGTCTTCTGTGTGTGACACTGAGTACTACAACGTAACTCCTTTAAGTGATAGTTATCCAGGTCTTTAACCATCGACCCCGACTCCTGGAAACTAGATAAACCAAGTCTTCAACTTAAATCTTAAGCACGAGCAAGTTATCATTGAAAGTCATGCATCCAACCACATCCAACCAACGTCGACTTCTAGATTTAAATTAAGAACACCCCTTCCGTGATGATGCAACTTCAAATCTAAAATACATGATACCCAATTCAATCTCAGTAGCACTTGATAAATTTAATGCCAAATCTAGCCTTTTTTTTAAATAAATTCCATGATTCTTTATACAAATTGATCGATCCCAGTCTCGCCACTAAGACTTGTCACTTTGTCATTTTGAACCTAACATACAACAATTGACCATATATTATCACTTCACAAACCGAATACTAATAAATGTTCATACGAGATTTGGATATTTAGTATACACGTAATTATAGGCCCAGGAGATGTTATCAGATCGGCTCCAATTCAAAGTATAACAGCCTAATCAATATTCATAACAACCTCATTAATCATTTCTCTAACCCAACGCAAGGCCACATCTCGAGTAGTAATAAAATTCAGCCCAACACTCGTGAGTGTTAAAACACTTGATTTCTCAGACCAAGTACATCTAGCATTAAATCGTGGCCCTTATCTTTTCTAGATGGGTTAAAACATGGCCTTCCAAATCTTTTAAGTGTCGGCAACCTTTATGATTATGGATTTAAACCCTAATCTCATATGCATTACCATATTACTATTTTCTTTCAACCGTCACCACATTTCTCAGTCCTCTCAAAGATAGGATATGCCCTCAAAGAAGATCATGTATAAAGTAAAGATCATGAATAAATCACATCTCAACTCATATTAATCAAAACAAGTGTGACGCCCCATCTCATCAAATCTCTCTACCATTAGATAATCCAAAACACACCCTTCTTCTCTTTGTTCAAGATCAGCCGAACCACAAATGATATATTTAGTTTACATATGCTCTCATAAGCTAAATAGTATAGACCATGCTTCGTGGATCCTTTCTACAAAAATAGGCTTCAAGATCTTAAAAGAGGCCTTGGGTAGGTTTGCATGTCTTTGTTTTTGTTTGTGAGTTCTTTGAACGAAACCAAGATAGAGTGTAACATACTTGTTATGACTCTATCTTTATTTTTTGATAAATAATAGAAGCTTTGCTTATATCAGATCATAATGAAGATATCTCTTTCCTTTTGTCCTTTTGAAAAAAAAACTTTTTTGTTTAAAGTGGAAACTAGTTCTCCGGTTCATTTATTACAGTTTCAAATACTTTTGTTAGTTTGTTGGATTGAAGTTGTTGTTTGTGCTGATGGGATTAGTTAGCAATGGATTTTTTGTTGTTTGTTGTTGTGAAGATGGGTTTAGTTTAGTGATTGTTTGATTTGTTGATGAGAGACGATGGGATTTGTTGAATGATGTTGTGACGATGGGTGTTAGGATTAGAGATTGGATTTGTTGTGTTGTTATGGTAATTGGTTTTAGATGTGGTTGGCTGTCGTTGATGTTGTTGAAAGTTGTTGTATTCGTTGGTTGTATATTGTTGTTTGTTGATGTTGTTAGTGGTTGTTTCAATTGAATCTGAGTTTCTTTCTTCTTCATTTATTTTGGTTAGTTTTGTCAATCTCTGTTTGAGTTGAACCGGTCAATCAGTAAATACCGAGTTGACTCGGTTTGGGTTGTTGAGTATAACTCGCTACCAAGCAACTCGCTATTTCTAACAACTCGCTAAGCTCAAATCGCTACTCTCTGACAACTCGACTACTTAGAGAAAATTTGGGCAGCGTTTCGTTAGTGTTTGGCTTAGTGATTTTGTCTTCATTGTACCTGTACCCTAATTCGCTAAAGTCACCCTTTTGGGCCCAACTCGATAGATCTTTGTCAACTCACTATTTGGTTCTGCCAACTCGCTAAAATGTTTTTTTTTGTCTTTTAGCAAAATAAAAAAAAAAAAAAAATCTTGGCTGTTCAGAATAAAATGTGGATCTTGTTCCCAGACCATTTCTTTAAACTCGCTGGAAAGTAAATCTACCCAACAAGTTTGAAAATAAGCAAATAAGCTTCACAGATCTGAATAAGTTGTTCATAAAGAATAATAAACATGCAATAAGACTGGGTAAGATAAAGCGTATTAAAAGCTATGAAAAAATATACCAGATCTGCTTGTTTTTGGAACTTATAAAAGTACCACACCAGAAACACAACTCTCTTAACACAAATTGAGAAAACTGTTTATCATAGCAGCTGATCAAACTCAAACACATAAAATCAATTCGTGGCTTTTCTAGAAATCAGCCACAGTAAAAAAGCTGTTAAAAGCTGTTTGCTTGTTTAAAAGCTGAAATGAAAATCTAACTTTACTAAATCAACACACCACAATATCATAAATGACATGATTTTAAGACCATAACCGGACCAATAAATGTAAACCCGTCACATGAGTGTTAACCATGGCTCTTGATACACATTGTTCTAAGATATAAAAGAATTCATTGATCCGGTGGTCTTGGTGAATCAAACCAATATGGAGTCATCTTTTTAGAGAGAGAGAGTAGAAGGTGAAGAATTCTGTGTGTGTAAAATAGAATGAAAGTGAAATTATCTACAAGAGTTCACCCTTTGGGAAGCAATGGAGGGATGGGGTTTTGCTACACCATCTAATACATAAGATGCTAAGATGACAACTTAGTTCCCTACGTATGGTGGTATGGTAACTATGGTAATTCCGTAATTGTCACATAAAATGAAAATCCCATAAAATAGGCTCTTTGAGATGAAGGTTCGAGACTTTATTACCAATTTGAAAAATCAAAAACCGTTTGAACAAGTTGCAGTATGTTTCTTCACTTTGCTTCCTTTGTACGTTTGTTAGAACACATTATATTATAAAGTTATTACTTGACGGATGTGGTTCTTTTTCTTTTGTCAGACCTGTATATGATAGAATTTTAGGGTCTACTCCATTACCACAATTTTTTTGGTGACACCTTGATGTGTTTCAAAAGCTTAATCTTATAAGACTGAAAATACCATTTTATTATTAGGGGAAACCCCCATTTCGGGTTAAAAAAGTATAACCCACGTATGCCAGTATAATCTTTTTGGGTAAGACCAGGTCGTCCACAGGGATTTGAGTAGTGTTCAAATAATCAGAAGAAAAATAAACTTTAACAACTTTGAAAATAACTTTTGTTTTACCTAGTGGTAATAAGGATGACTACTAAGATAGTTGAAAATAATTTATAAGTAGTGGTAATGATTAAGACCTCCAAGATGGAACCTTAACTTATAAAAAGGATTTCCCATCAGAAAACGTTTTCACAAATTAACTTAGTTAACTCAAGACTTATATTTAGTTAGCTATAGGGGACCAAATGTTTGTCAACCAATTATTCAAGTTTACTACTTATATCAAAGACTTATTTTGATTATCAATTCATGAAAGTGATTTCTCGACACGGACGATAAAAGACCATAGACAATCTTTTAAAAACCATTAGATCATCAAAAGGTCTTTCGACTATACCGTTAGATTATTTAATCTAAGTTGATAAGCAAACGACAAGATCAAGACATAATAGGGTTTGCAACATAAGCTTGCGATTAACGAGAGCACGATACATACCAAATACTTATTATTATCATTAACTTCACCGAGTAGTCATGAGAGAATTAGCCTCTCATGGCTATGTAGTTCATAACATAGGATGATTCAACAAGAAACTTCATTATTTCAATAAACTAAGATGATATTCTTCTTTGTTCTTGGTCGTTTGATCTTGAACCTTCAAAAGGTGTGGTGTTTATGGTGTTTTATGGCTTAGGAACCACAAATTAACCCAAAGGTTAGGGAGGTGGTTAGGACTTATAGGAAAAAAAGGAATTGTATGTGAGGGATGAGAGAAGTGTGTAAGAAATGCAGTTGTTGTGAAGTGTGAAGAATGGATGAATTTGTTGTGAAAATTCAGCCAATATTAATAGGCTAAGTTTGGGGTGTGGTTAAACGTCGAGGCGCACACTCAAAAGATTATGCGGCGCACTGGGATTACATGCGAAGGGATTTTTATGTTTATGAAGAAGTGCGGCGCTCAAAAGTATTTGTGCGCCGCGTACTTTGGGAATTTAATGTTATTTAATTTAAATTTCTTTAATTCTTGATAATTCGGCTTGGGATACTTAGTTCAAGTTCGGCGCACTTTGGAATATTTCGCCTTGAGGCTATTTCTTTTTCTACTTATCTTGCTTTCGACAATAGTAAACGCTTGATCTTTATTCCTTTTGAGCTCGGGATGTATTCAGTGTACCTTTAGTGTATTTCATGATATTAAGTATCGAAAGTTAACAAGAAATGATAAAATATGTATAAATTAACGTCGCCATAACATGTTTAAGTTAGGCGTTATCAAAATCCTCACCACAATTAGTATTGCTTGCCCTAAGCTATCAAGCGAGGAAAATAAGATCATTAGCCGTGATGGGGAGAACTATTTGTGAATTTTCTGCAATAGTTTGCAATATTTGATTTTCTTTTAAAGGTATAGTCAATATAACGAGGCCCTAGAATAGGTATTATGTGTTTGTTTTTAAATTTCTTCATGCAACGCAATTGGGTTTAATTATTTTTTTTGTTTTTATAAAGACACTCTTTTGATAAGTACTTATCTAGACTGATACATACGGATTGTTCAGTGGACTAGATTTTCTGGGTAGGGGGAGGAGGGAGCTAAGTGAACAATTTCTTTGCGCTTTTGTGGATGTTTTGTTTTTAGTGTGAATTCAGTTTTTTGTGGTTTTTTGTTTTTTTTTCATAACGATTAAATAATTATCAATGTTTGTTTTATTTTTTTTTTTGTTTGTTGTTTTTTTCTTGATTATGTTCTGGACGATTTTCAGCAATAGTTTGCATATTGATTAACTTTTCAAGGATAGACATATAACTAGGCACCTCACATAGGAAATGTGTTTGATTTATAAAATTCACTCAAGCTACTCAAATAGGGTTAATATTTTTTTTTTTTTGTGAAGACACTCAATTTGCACAGACATAATCTAGACAGCTACCATAGGCTTGTACGAGACACATAAACATGTTCGTTGCGGCGTGAGCACCTAGACAAAAATCTCAAGGAGGTAAAATGTGACAGTGATGAGGGTGAATAACATATACTGATCTCGTGTGCCGAACTTAAGCCTTTATTTCTTTGAACTATATTTATTTATTTATCTATTTTTATATTTTTTACCAAATACTTAGGCTTGGCACAGAACTTCTTTCTCTCACCTTTGACTTTTTCACTTAGATACTTGAGCAACTTAGCACTAAAAGGGAGTGCTTGCAGGTACAGAAGCTATATGGGATTTATTTTACCTCTTATCATATGATTTTGTCTATAAATTAACCTCACTGCAGTTAGTAAATGATGATCAAGCACAAGTTCTAGAGCTACTAAATTACCAGCTCTCTCAAATATACTTTTCAACCAATACCATTGCTCTAGAAAAGGCGACAAAACCACATATACACATCCATAACGATGGAATAGATACACATGATTGCTCAAGACTTAACTCGAACAAGCTAAAGGCATCAATTATCTTAGGTACCAAAGGTGGGTACCCGAATATATTCTAAGACTAATAATTCTCACAATTTAGTGGATTGGGTTGTGCTAGCTATAATGTCAATCCGGTTAGATTTGCCTTACTAAGAGCATTTTTATTTTGAAAGCATATATATATATATATATATATATATATATATATATATATATATATATATATTAAGATTTTTGTTAAAATATAAAAAATTGGTAGGGCAAACATGGAGGGATATGATTAATTTTTCCTATTTGGCTCCCCTCCACACTTAAGTTAAACATTGCCCTCAATATGATAACTGATAATAAAGATAAATAGGGAAAATTAAGGGAAACGGTACTTCTCGGGGCAAAGAGATATATAGCTGCGAGAGAGCTATCCTTGAGCATACTTTATAATTTTCCAGACTTGACTTATATTACCTGCATAAAAGTAAACACATAAAAGCACACAAAAAGAAAATATTTTTGTTGGTTTTTTTTTAGAAAATAAATAAAGGGTATGAGTGGAAGAATGGAGGAGGGACTCCTTTACGCTTAAGTAAAGCACGGGTTGCCTCCCGAGAAGCGCTTAATTTTTAAGACAGTTGTTAGCTAGACTCGTACTTTAGGGGTTCATTCTTTCAGAAAGAAGGGAGTGACTGCTTCTCTTTGGTCATTATATTCTTCTTCTTCATGGTATAACTTAAGTCGATGGCCGTTAACAATAAACATTTTCCCATCTTTTCCATATAGTTTAATATATCCGGATGGATACTGGTGTTTCACTACATATGGTCCTAGCCAGCGAGATCTAAGTTTTGGTTGTTTGAATTTATACTTTGAGTGAAAAAGAAAAACCTTGTTTTCGTGTTTGAATTCTTTTCTCATTCTTAGTTTTCTATCATGCCAGACTTTGGTTCTTGCCGTGTATAGACGAGAGTTTTCATAGGTTTGGTGTCTAAGTTTGTCTAATTCGTATAACTGAAACATTCGTTTTTCACCAGCAAAAATGAGATCTGGGTTGCAAATCTTAAGTCCCCAGTATGCACGGTGTTAGATTTCAAATGGTAGATGGCAGTTTTTTCCATATATTAGTTTGTAGGGTGTGGTACCGGTAGGTGTTTTGCAGGCAGTGCGAAAAGCCCACAGAGAGTCATCAAGTTTTCTTGACCAAATATCATGATTGTCTTTAACAGTCTTTTCAAAAATTCTTTTAAGAGCTCTGTTTGTGTTTTCAACTTGACCACTTGTTTGAGGGTGGTATGATGTAGAGAAACAGTGACTAACTCCATATCTCTTCATAGTCTTTTCCATTATCTTGTTATAGAAGTGAGTACCTCGGTCGCTGATTAGAGCTTTGGGCATTCTGAAATGGCAGAATAGTTTCTTCAAAAAAGTGATAACCACTCGGGCATCATTGGTTGGTAAAGCTTGAGCTTTGACCCATTTAGATACGTAATCGACATCGAAAAGAATGTATTCAAACTTATGTGATTTTGGGAATGGTCCCATAAAGTCAATACCCCATACATCAAAAATTTCACATACTTGAATGTTAGTTAAGGGCATCTCATCACGTTTTGATATATTTTTCGTGTTTTGGCATGCTTCGCAAAGGCGAACTAGAGTATGAGCTTCTTTTATTATTTTCGGCCAGTAAAATCTTGAATCTAGACCCTTTTTAGCGGTTACGTTTGGTCCATAATGTCCACCGGTTGGTCCGTGGTGACATTGATCTAAAATGGTATGAGTTTATGGTCCATAGACACATCTTCTGATCATACTGTCAGAACATACTTTGAAAAGATAGGGTTTCTCCCAAAAGTAGCGTTTAAGGTCAGAGAAGAATTTATTCTTTTGTTGGTACGTCATCCTTTTTGGTATAATATCACCCACCAAATAGTTTGCAAAGTCTGCAAACCATGGTTCATCTCTAGTGTTAATTTCCATAAGGGTTTCTCTAGGAAAGTTATCGTCGACTTCACTGTCATCACTTATCTCGTCATTGTCAATCCGAGATAAGTGGTCGGCAGCAACATTTCTATACCTTTTTTATCTTTGATTTCTATATCAAATTCTTGTAGGAGTAGAATCCATCTAATAAGGCGGGGTTTTGCGTCTTGTTTTTTAAACAGATGTTTAAGAGCTGAATGATCAGTGTGAACAATAGTTTTTGATAGTATAAGATAGGATCTAAATTTGTCAAATGCAAAAACTACAGCCATAAGCTCTTTCTCGGTTATGATGTATTTTTGTTGAGCTGGGTTGAGAGTTTTGCTTGCAAAATAGATTGGGTGAAAGTTTTTACCATCTTTTTGACCTAAGACAGCTCCAACTACGAAATCACTTACATCACATATAAGTTCAAATGGAAGATTCTAGTTTGGGCTTACGATCACAGGAGCACATGTGAGTTTCTCTTTTAATAATTCGAATGCCTTTTGACATTCATCATTGAATTCAAACGGAGTGTCTTTTTCAAGCAGTTTAGTTAGAGGTCGGGCAATTTTCAAGAAATCTTTTATGAATCTTCGGTAAAAATTGACATGTCCAAGAAAGCTTCTAATACCTTTGATATTAGTGGGGGTGGAAGTTTTGAGATTATGTCTGCTTTGTCAACTTCAAGTCCTGCGCCAGACACCTTGTGTCCAAGCACAATTCCTTCTTTGACCATGAAGTGACATTTTTCCCAATTAAGGACAAGATGAGTATCTTTGCAACGCTGGAGCATTTTATCGAGGCTGTTTAGGCATTTGTCGAAAGAGTTTCCAAAGAAGGAGAAGTCGTCCATGAATACTTTAACTGATTCTTCAATCATGTCGTGAAAGATTGCCAACATGCACCTTTGGAATGTAGCTGGAGCATTACATAGCCCGAAAGGCATTCGCCTATAAGCGTATGTACCAAAAGGACATGTGAATGTTGTTTTTTCTTGGTCCATAAGATCGATAGGAATTTGAAAATATACAAAAAACCATCAAGGAAACAAAAGTATTTATTTCCTGCGAGTCTTTCCAATATTTGATCCATAAACGGCAAAGGGAAATGATCTTTTACGGTTGCTTCATTGAGTTTACGATAATCGATGCATACTCGCCAACCCGTAACGGCTCTTGTTGGGACAAGTTCATCATTTTCATTTGTGACTACCCGTAATACCGCCTTTCTTTGGATAAATAATACCGGTATCCAAGAGTTTCACGATTTCTTTCTTAACAACTTCTTGCATGTTCGGATTTAACCTTCTCTGTTTTTGGACAACTGGTTTCTTGTCATCCAGAATTTGTATTTTGTGTTTACAGAATGATGGGCAGATACCATGAATGTCTTTGTTTTCCAGGCAAATGCTTTTTCATGTTTTTTTAGGATAGATACAAGTTTGCTTTTGTTTTGAGCAAAGAGTTGAGATGATATGATCACAAGAAGAAACGATGGTTCTTCCAAAAATACATATTCCAAGTTATCAGGAAGAGGTTTGAGTTCTAGATCCGTAGGAGGTTCTTTGAGAGATGTCTTGATTTTATAATCTGTTTTGATGGTGATTTTCTTGAATTTCAATTCTTATTCATCGGACTTAGAGTCATAGTTTTCATTTGCAATCATTGCTATGAATTTATCAAATTCAAAAAAGATTTCTTCTTCGAGAAGGGTTCCTTCCATGGAATGGAGGATTTTGCTTCCTTCGTCTAGAAGAGCATCAAAATCTTCTTCCAAAATTTCATCGATAACATCGATACTGAAACATGTATCATCGTTTGAATAAGAGTGTTTCATCGTAGAGTCAATATTAAAGATCATTCGTTCAGTTCTAACTCCAAGATTGAGTTATTTCTGTTTAACTCGAATTACTGCATCAACAGTGTGAAGAAAGGGTCGTCCTAAGATGAGAGGAACTTTGCTATCTTCTTCCATTTCTAGAATAACGAAATCAGCAGGGAAGGTGAATTTACCAACTTCAACGAGCATATTTTCAGCTATTCCAACGGGGTATTAGAATGATCTGTCGGCTAATCTTACGCTCATTTTGGTAGGTTTAAGAGTTTCGAGAGATAGTTTGGCATATAAGGAATATGGCATAAGGTTAATGCTAGCACCAAGGTCGGCCAAAGCATTGCAGGAGAAAGTTTTGTTGAAGTTGCACGGAATAAGAAAACTTCCAGGGTCTCCGAGTTTGGGTGGAACTTTATTTTGGATTATTGCTAAACTTTCATCGCTCAAGAAAGCGGCTGAAATTTGTTCAATCTTATGTTTGTTGCTTATGAGTTCTTTGAGAAATTTGCCATAGTTAGGCATTCCGGCTAAGACGTCGACAAGAGGTACGTTGATTCGAACGGCTCGGATCATGTTGAGAAATTTTCCGTATTGGGCTTCCATTTTCTCTTCCCTTCACCCCTGAGGATATGGGGTTTTTGGTTTGTATGGTTTGGGTAACGATGTTTCTTTGACTGGTTTCGGAGGTTGAGTTTTTGGTTATGGTGTAGGTTCTTCGTCTTCATCATCATTATCGAAGTTGATAGGGGTTTTAGAATTATTTTGTTGATCATTTGGGATAACTGGTGGGTCATAAGATTTACCACTTCTTGTGAATACAGCATTCACATGCTCATTACGAGATTACGGTGGTTGATAGGCTTTGGTGTTGTTTCCTCATGGGTTTCATTGAGTGTTGCTCGGAAGAGATCTAGAAGGTCGACCAGATTGCTTGTGAGCCAGTCTGTCGAACTTAGTCTCAAGGTGTTAGATTGAAGCTTGATGATTTTTAGCTACTGTTTCGAGTTGAGTTTTGAGATCCATGAATGTATCTTTGACAAAAGCGTTGGTTGATTTCTGAAATTTCATGAAATCGTTGAATTGTCTTTGAAGATCATAGGGTTTATCATCGGTGTTGAATCGGTAGTTGTCTCGATTGTAATCATTTCGTCCGCTTGAACGCCAACTATTACGATTTGAGTCTCGGTCGCGGTAATCATTATAAAAACGAGTCTTACGAAAAGTTTGCATGAATTTATCCTCTTCTTCACGAGACATGGGTATGTCATCTTCGTCAAGATCGGGTGTTGGTTGTTTTGTACGAGATTGGAGTTCTTTGTACTGATCATCCATTTTTATAGTCATGGCATCAATTCGGGTCATAATTTTGCCAGTTTCGGATTTATTGCTACCTTTAGCGGCGAAAGCAACAGTTTTCTTAAGAGATGATTTGGTTTTTTGATTTTTATCCCAGTCGAGCTTGAGTAAGACTTTATTTTCGAGAAGCTGATAAGCTTGATTTGGTGTTTTATAGAGGAAAATATCACCAGCTACGGCATTTAGAACTTCTTGGGTTATTTCGTTGAGACCATGATAAAAGATTTTGATAATATTTCCTTTGGACAGATTTTGACCATGGAAGTCTCGGAGCATTTCCTTCATACGGGAGCCAAGCATCAGTTAGAGATTCGTTTTCATGTTGGGAAAAGGCATGGATTTCTTCGAGGAGTCGTTCAAAAAGAGCTAGGGGAAATAATCGACTAATGAAAGTTGTTCGAAGTTCATCCCATGTTTTGATAGTTCCTTCATTGAGTTCATTCAGCCATGTTTTTGCTTCTCCAATGAGTGATAGGGGAAACATCATTAGGCGGACAACTTCATTCTCGGTGTCTCTGTATTTAAACATATCATAGATTCTGAGGAATTCGTGAATGTGTTTGTGAGGATCGGTTTTGGTTCTACCATCAAATTGGTTTCCTTTTACGAGAGTCAAGTGGTTACCTTTAATGGCAAATTCGTTTGCGGTTTCAGGAATAGTGATTGCGGAACCGGGAGTCGGAGCGACAACACGGTCGGCAACCCACATGGGTTCGTCATCCATGGGATTGAGATTTTCAAGGGTAACGAGAAAGTGACAAAAGTAATTGATGTCGAGAATTGGTGGATAGACAACTCTTGGGTGTTGAGGTGTGTTGTTTCTTTGATCGAATGGAACTCTCCTGTTTCATAGACGAAGTCTTCGATTCAGAGTGCGTTCAGGCTCAGGTAAAGGTTCAACAAGTTCAGAGTTGGAAGCACGTGTATGCATCCAAAGGAGAATTTGTCTGGGTCAGTTTGCCAGAAAACTGTAAGGTGATTTTTGAAAAAAGAAGGGGAGTTAAAATAATTTTCCAGAGTTGACTACAAAACAGCTTAAAAATCTTTGGCAGCGGCGTCAAAAACTTTGATGTGTTTCAAAAGCTTTAAATTTATAATGACTGAAAATACTAATTTTATTATAGGGAAACACACGGGTAAAAGTATAACCCACGTATGTAGTATAATCTTTTTTAGGTAAGACCAAGTCGTCCACAGGGATTTGAGTAGTGTTCAAATAATCAGAAGAAAATTAGACTTTAACAATTTTGAAAATAACTTTTGTTTTACCCAGTGATAATAAGGATGACTACTCGGATAGTTAAAAATAATTTATAAGTAGTGGTTATGATTAAGACCTCCAAAATGGAACCTTAACTTATAAAAAAGATTTCTCGTTAGAAAAAGTTTTCACAAATTAACTTAGTTAACTCAAGACTTATATTTAGTTAGCTAGACCAAATGTGTCACCCAATTAATCCAGTTACTATTATTTCAAAGCTTATTTTGTTTATCAATTCACGAAAGTGGATTTCTCGACACAGACGATAAAGACCATAGACAAATCTTTAAAACCATATAGATCATAACGGGTCTTTCGACCTATACCGATACGATTATATAATCTAAGTTGATAAGCAAACGGACAAGATAAGACATAATAGGGTTGCAACATAAGCTTGAGATTAACGAGATCACGATCATACCAAATACTTATTCATTATCATAACTTCACCGAGTAGTCATGAGAGAATTACCTTCTCATGGCTATGTAGTTCATAACATAGGATGATTCAACAAGAAAATTCATTATTTCAATAAACTAAGATGATATTCTTCTTCGTTCTTGGTCGTTTGATCTTGAACCTTCAAAAGGTGTGGTGTTTATGGTGTTTTATGGCTTAGGAAAGGTTAAGGAGGTTTAGGACTTCATAAGGAAAAAGGGATTGTGTGTGTGATGAGAGAAGTATGTAAGAATGAGTTATTGTGAAGTGAGAATGGATGAATTGTGTGAAAATTCGGCTACTATTTATAGGCTAAGTTTGGGGTAAAAGTGTGGCGCACTTGGTGATTAAATGCGAAGAGAATTTAATGTTTATTGAAGAAGTGTGGCGCACAAAAGTGTCTGTGCGGCGTATTTAGGGTATTAATGCTATCTTCATTTAATTGACTTTAATTCTTGAACTTCGCTTGGATACTTAGGTCAAGTAAGGCGCACTTTGGACTTTTTCAGCCTTGAGACTATTTCTTTTCTACTAGCTTACTTCCGATAATCATAAACACTTGATCTTTATTTCTTTTGAGCTCGAGATGACTTTAAGTGAACCTATAAGTGTTTCATGCTATTAAGTATCGAAAGTTCACGAGAAATGATAAAATATATATAAATAACGCCGCCAAAAACATGTATAATTTAGGCGTTATCACACCTCCACATAAGATTCACGCACCATGATCAATTTACATCTACTGACCAGATAAAGAGGTTGATCCTGAACTTTACAAGATTGTCACCGAACCGATGAAATGTGGTTTTGTGAGGATGAAAGCACCAAGTATGGTTGATGGGGAATGCACTAAGAAATTTCATCAAATATATAAAGATGCCACACTGTTTTATAATAATGGGTATGTTCACTAAAGGAGAAGAAATGATGGATGTTTTGTTATGAAAAATGAGTTAAAGTAGATAATTCTTATGTTTCCCCATACAACAAGCATCTTTCATTAGTTTTTGAGGCTCATATATATGTGGAGTGATGTGGTTAGATCATGATGATTAAGTATTTGTTCAAATATATTTTAAAAAGAGTTGATCGTATTAGAGCAAAGATTACTAGATCATTAGGCGATTATCTTGATGTGATGCAGTTGTAGGCAAGGGATCATATTTAAAGATGCCAAAGCTTACAAGATGTTGCTAATTCCATGACCAAGAAAACAACTTTGACCCGGTGGCTTTACAATAACCGAATTAACAATAGTGGTCGCCATCTCACTTATCTCGATTACCTCTCAAAATACAACTACTTGTCTCGATTACCTCTCAGAATACAAATGGATTCCTCAAGGGCACGAGTACAAAGAGGACACATGCTATAGGAGGACTAATCTATGTTTATTCAACATGTGGCGAGGTCTTTTATCTAAGGATGCTTCTAAGTCATTAGGTAGGGTGTCATCTCTGGCGAGTTGGTTTCTTTTAAAATATTA
Source organism: Tanacetum coccineum (assembly GCA_026074375.1). Taxonomy (NCBI): domain Eukaryota; kingdom Viridiplantae; phylum Streptophyta; class Magnoliopsida; order Asterales; family Asteraceae; genus Tanacetum; species Tanacetum coccineum. The sequence goes on from BQNB010115648.1 coordinate 17,782, forward strand.
CTTCCCTCTCTATTTATCTATTCTTCTTACATATTCTATCAGGAACCTACTCAATCAACTTTAGCTGCAACACCTCATCTTGCAATACATGCTCCTCCTACACCATTACTTCTATCGGTTACATCTCTGACTTAAACCAAACACGCTGGCCAGGCATCTGCTCAAATGATGGATATGATCTTTAAGGACAAACAAACCTCTTTAAGTTTTACTTATAAATTTAAAGGACTTATTTCAATTATATAAAATTGAGATTGTTTTCCATCTTATTATAAAAAAATATTAGGTACTATGATTCACGCTACAATAGAGTTGGATGCATTTCAAATTTTGATAATCTTTTGAAAAAGAATGTTGTTTTCTTGACTTCCAACTTTAATGTAAACAAGATTACAAGAATGTGGATGGTACAAAGTTAACACCTCATCGGTATAAGTTACACTTCTTAAAAAACCAATGTCTGACACTGCCAACATTTTTACTTGCGATAAGCACGGTTTGCAATTTCTTTCTTTTAAAAACTCCAACAATGCCATATTCAACACGACATATGCTTTTAGTATAGTTTCTTTTGATTAAATTTTTACATACATGTAACTTAAAAAAATATACCGTTATTGGTTAATTCATTAATAATGAAGATATATGATGTATGCTTAAACACACAACCTTATAACCTCGTAAAACACTATTAATCAAACTAAAAATGCTAAAATATAGATAATTATCTTGCAAATATGTATGTTTGGTATTTTTATGTCTTGCGGGTAAAAATGATCGAAAACAATGCAAAAATAGGTAATTACGGGTTCGTTTCGATCAAGAGTGCTTAATAATCAAGATCAAGACAAAGTCGTAAAAAGTTCCCGAGCATTCAATTGGAAAGAGCGCGAGAAAAGGAGTCCAACGGTGCCCTCGGATCTTATTGGCCCAGCCCATAACCCATTTTATGGGCTAGGCCAGCCCAAACTATCATAAGCCCAAAAGCCCAAAAATAAGCCCAAGTCCAAATTATAAATCTGAGTTATAAGGGTGACGTCAGATCACGTGCGGTTTAATTAATTCAAATGGAGGTCACGTGTAGATCCACTATAATGAAAGGGACGAATGAAATTAGGCCACGTGGCAGAGCAATGTTATACCTCTCAAAATGCATTTCCAGTTTGCAAAAAAAATGATCAAAGGGGCGAAATGTGTAGCGTTGAAAGGAAGCAAATAGAAAGGCCACGTGTCACTCGTTGAACGGTGGATCAGAGGCTCTGCAAACTACTATCCGAGGTCACGAACAATGATGCCAATGATTTGCTGAATTATTCCCTAATGATTGGACCGACTTTACAAAAATGACCCCTCTCCCTGTATAAAACCCAACCCGCTCCCCCACACTTTGATGATTAGGAATTTTTAGTTTAAATTTTACTCTTTCGCTTTTTAGCTTATTAGGAATTACTTTTAGCTTATTTTAATATTCTGAGCTTATTGTAAAAGCTGAATTCGTCAGCTTATTGAGATTGTGTATCAAGAATGGTTTGAGCTTATAGAAATTAATGGTTTGCTTTTTAATATGCTTATTGGTTCGTTATTTTTTTTTCGCATCTGTGGTTATCAAATAAGCTACTCTTGTGAGCTTATTTTCTCAGCTTATTTGTTTCAAATCTCCTTAAAAGCTTTAAGATAGTCTCATATATTTGACCCAATCTTATAAGTTTTCAAGGATTTTCGTTGTAATAAGCTCAAATAAGCTCGGATCTTGCTTATTTTTGTTCTTATATTGTTCTAGTGTTTTTAGGAGCTCTTTTTATCTTAATTAATAAGCTCCTAAATAGCTTATTCGATTTCACTTGAGCTTATATTGCTTAGTTCAAATTTTCGTTAGCTTATTTGCTTACTCGAGTTGAAAATGAAGTAGTTTAAGTGCTTTTAGCTTAATTAAATTTCTAGTTGCTGCTTCTGTGTGCTTATTAATTTAGTTTTGAGCTTATTTCATTTTAGTGTTTGCTTATTAAGTAGTTTAAGTTTTAGATCTCGATTTAGCTTAAAATTGTTTTAGCTTATTGTCAAGGTTTTGAGTTTTAGTGCTTATTTCGGTTTTAGAAGTGCTTATCTCGTAATATTAGTGTTATTCGCTTATTCTCGATTGCTTATTCGTAGTGCTTATTTGTCTCGTTTAGTTTTGCTAGATCTTATTTGATTTTAGTTGTTTAGTTTTCGTTAGTATGCGTGGTCTTAATTAGTCGCTTATCTCATATTGCTTATTAGATTTTAGGTTCAGATTGTAGTAGCTTATTTCATTAAGGTGCTTATCTGAGTTTGGCTTATTGGCGAATTGATTTGGATCTCAATTTCTTTGGCCACGTTGAGGTGTTTTGGACTTGTTAGGAATTCGGTTTGGGCCTCGTTTGAAAAAGTGGTATTGGGCTAGTGTTTTGGTTTGAAGAATTTTCAACTGGGCTAGTGTTTTGATTTGTAGAGTTTTGTTGGGCTTTTATTGAATTCATTAAGCTTGGAATATGGGCCTGTGTTTGATTTGAATTTTTAGATCGTTGGGCCAAGTTAACAGAAATTAGAATTTGAACTAATTGTATTAAGTTTAACAGTTTATGTTTTGTGTTTTGCTTTTGGTACCGGTCAACTCATGAGGCGTGGAGCTTAAAGATTTAGTAAGCTAAAAAGAATTTGACTATTTTCTTTAGCTTATTAAATCGGGTGGTTATCGTTTATTTGTGGCTCTTCATTTCGGTTCCATTTTCTATCCTATTTCAATTCCTTTGTGTAGCTTAGAATAAAATGTTTAGCATTGCTTATTTAGTCATTATACTAAGTGAGTAAGTAGTTTTTTTAGTGCTTGTTAAGTGATATTGTGAATTGGAAATTAAGTGTAGATTTAAAAAAGGTTTAGTTGATTAATAATCTTCGATTATTTAGTTTTGTAGTTTGAATGTTTTAAAGGACAAAATCCGGAAAAATAGTCAAACTACACATCTAATAATTAATATCCTTTTAAGAGATTTTTGTCAAAATAAGCCAACGTTGTAAGATAATTATCTTTTTTAAAGAAATTAATTCGTTAATCAACTTAATTCACACTTAATGAATTTTTTACGTCACTGAGCAAGCATTTTAGTCTTATAAATATTTTAGATCATTTTTTGCATAATTCTCTTGGTTTAATTGATTATTAATTCTAGTATTAATATTAGTATAATTTTTAGTATATAAAAATAGTTTTCTAAAGAGTAGTTTAAATTCTAAAATCGAAAATCTTAAAAGATAATCAAGCATTTTACTTTAAAAATATAAACGTTGTTTTCAATTCAAATTTCGTTAGGACTTCGACATCCGGAGGATAAACTATTACTTTTCCTAAAGTAGTTTTCATATCTAACGGGATACTCTCTATACTATTACTATTTACTATTTGGTATTATATATTATATATATTTTTTACTCAAATCAGTTTTGGATGCCGCTGCCGGGGAGAGGTGTACGATTTACACGTGGTCTTTGTAGTCAGTGCCTTGAAGATCCTTTCTTCGGAAAGTTTATTTTCGTACTTATTAAAAATATAAAAAAATCCAAAAATATTTTTCTTCTTATTTTATTTTTATTTTTCCTTTTCTTTTATGAATATTAAAAAAAATATACCAAAAATATTTTTATTTTTATTTTTATTTTTATTATCTTTATAAAAATCTTAAAAAATATTCTCCTTTATCCTCTTATTTCATTTAATTCTT
>BQNB010115649.1:0-17574 GCA_026074375.1 Tanacetum coccineum
AATTTAAACATTAACTTACCCTAATCTAAGTTGGCTAAAGTGCAAAGAACCAATTTTTACCTAGTTTGACCCATAAACTAGGTAATCCCAAACACTCCTTAAGATTTCTAAAAACTAATTTTAAGTTAAGATAGAATAAGTCTTGCATCAAACTAAATCAAATAAGCATAATAAAGACAAAAAGAGCATTTAAAAAGCAACATAAGCACAAATTAAGCAATAAATAAGCAGAGGCATAAAATAAGCTCAAATGAGAAAATGGAAGTGTACCTTGTCCTTTTGCTTAAACAAGGGCTTTAAATGAAATTTCTAAAAGCTCTAACATACCCAGCTTATGAATAAGCAGCCTAAGTAACCCATAAGCTCTTCCATAGCCAGCTTATCATCCAAAAGCTTAAAAATCTCAATCTTGGTTAATGAAACAGTAACTTGCATAAACCCTTTTTTAAAACCCTTTTTTGAGTCTAAGATGGTTTTATAAGCTTATAAGAGCTTATAAATAAAACTTGTAAATAGTTAAAACTGAAATGCACAAAAAATCTTAAAAGGACAGAATTTAATAAATCATAATTTTCATTAAAACATTAAAAGATTACAAGGCTTGAAAGTTGAAATAACAGAATTTAAAGACTTAAAAACATAAATTTAAAACATTAAAAAAGTAAATTACACTACTCCTAAGTTACATACGTTCTAAACTGAGATATCTAGCCTATTTATAGAAGAAACATAAGTCTTGAGTTGTGCTACTTGTGTTTGTTGTGTGAGTAGTCTTCAAAAGTCATCATCAAGCCATCCATTTATCTTGGTCCCCAAGCAAAGTAATCTGAGCCCTCCATTTTTTGTCTTCTTTTATCCACGAATTAGGTTGTAGAGGATTGCCAGCGTGTAAATTGGGGTTTGTGAAGTGGGGTTAAGGGATATAGACGTTTTGGGGTGAAGGGTCTTTGTGGGGTTGAGGTGAGAGTGACAGGGGAGGGTGAATAGTAGCTTGGCGGGAAAACTGTTTTGGGTTTGACTGGGTAAACTTAGGAATTGGCAGGTTAAGTCCTCCAAGGTGTATTGTGTGGTTGCAAGTTTAGTCCTTGTGGTGTAAAAGAGTTATGGAAATTGGCAGTTATGGCCCTTCAAGTTGTATGTTGTTGTTGCAGTCACGGTCCTTTAAGGACTAACGGTGTAACAAACTTAACAGCCGTTAGGCTGTTTGTTAGTAAACAAGCCTTAATGGTTTTGGGCTTAGTTAAGTGTGTTGGGCTGAAAATAGACTAAAGCCCAAAATGGTTTTAATAACCATTTAGTCTTCATAATGAGCACTAATGGGCTGACCCGGCCCATCAGATGGGTGCGGGTGGGCCCATTAAGTGTTTCTTTGGTTTCGGCTTCGTCTTCGACTTTTGACTTTGTCGGGGTTGACTTTTCCTTTGACTTTTGTTGACTTTTTGACTGGTTGCCTTGTCTTTTCGCGCTCTTTTCATTCTCGTGCTCGGTTTTGTCGTTTTGGCTTTGTTTTTTTTCCTTTTCTCGATATCCGATACCTGCACAGTAAATAAAGTAAAACACATAAATACAACGTATTTTTGGTATGTTTTTAGTCATTTAAGCCCATTCTAACAGATAAATGGTATGTGTAATTAAGAACATACCAAAATCCCCCATACTAAACTATTGTTGTGTCCTCACGCAATGCCATAAGTAAACACTTAAGAAAACCAAGAATCTCAATCCCCCTCGACTAATTACCTCGAAAAGTAGCTAAGTGTTCATCAAGGGGAATTAAAGAATCAATAGTTTTGAAAAGCCCCGTTTTGACCATTTTTATATTTACACTAACTACCACTAATATTTTTGGATTTTTTTTCTCAACTAACTAACATGTTTGGACTTTCGTTATTTTTATAACCATTAGGTACTCATAAGAACAATGATCGTGCTTCGCTATAACTAATCTATAGTGTCCAAAGGAACGTACTAAATATTTTATACTAATGGTACTAACTATCTGATCAGTACGTAACATTTTGTACTGTTAGTACTAATTACAACTAGCAGTACTAACTAATATAACTAACGGTACTAAGTCAGGAATGCATAATTCCCAACAGAATGTGCCATTTCGAATTTCAACCATGGATCAATGTTTTGCAAAGTTTCTATGCTTCACATTCCACCCGAGAATAATGAGTTTGAAGGTGAGATCATCCCATGTAGCGACTTTCATCTTGGCACATCCCAACCTTGCGGCTAAGTGACCAGGCTTTTGACACCCCACAGAGACTAGTATCGAGACTCACGGACCTTTAGTTTCAAAAACTCTTAGGTTTCCCGTTTATACATAACTTATTTAGAACAACCACAACTTAAAATGAAAAAGTCTTAGTTCGAAAGCATATTTAAATTTAAGAAAAAGAGATTTTCCCTATATTTATTAAATCACATACTTAACATTAACATTGCCATGATGCAATTGAAATCCTCGACCTTTTAGAAGGCTGCAACATCGGTTGTGAGCCGGCAAGATGCAGCAAACTTTTATCAGTCTCAGATTATTATTCTTACTATGGGCTTTCTTTTGAAGACTGCCACATCGGTTGTGAGCCGGCAAGAGGCAGTAAACTTTTATTAGCCCACAGTTTATATTATTACCTTAATCATCATTTTTTTTCATTAAACTTTATACCACGATATAGAGAAGACTTCTTTTTGGAAAATTTAAGTATAAATTTGAACTAAGACAAAAAATGTTATTGACTACATTTCAAAAATTGTTGATTTAAGTTTAATTTTCAAAAATAGCACGTATTATTAGTCCGGTTAGGAGCTTATGGGAGAAAAAGCCACAAATTACACTTATGAGCTTGTAAGATTTCCTAATAATCCTTGTTTAGCGTCCAACTCATACTTAACTCTATCATTTTTCGTTCTTCACAAATATCCGCGAATGCTTAGTCTAAAAGTTAAGGAACAAGCTAGAGCTCAACACGCTCGATCGAGTCAAAATTTATTCTTATTCTACCCAGCAGGAAAGTCAAAATTGTGACAAAACACTTATTTTATTTTTGAAATTTTTTTAATTTTTTTCATTTTTTTGGTATTTTGGTGGTAAAAACGGGATTACGTGAAAATACGACTGCAGGTAAAATCAAATCGATAGATCCCCCCCTCCATACTAGAACTAAACATTGTCCTCAATGTTTTAAGAAGGGTCTCTACGTAAATCTAAAGCCGTTTATTAAGTATGATAAAAGATAAATGTTAGTCGATAAGATTAGGATATTGGATTCCCATAATGATGCTGAGGATGTGAAGATCGAGTGAACGATGGACAAAACCACGAGCACGAGAGGCTTCAAAAATCTGAGCAATCTTGGACAATAACACAAAACACAAAAGCACACGAGAAAGAAAGAGGCGAGCCTCCTCACATCACAAAACACTTATTCATTACTACTACTAATATTATATTAGGATAAGCATGGGTTGCCACCCACGAAGCGCTTTCTTTTTGTTAACCGAGTCTTGAGCCTGACTCGATCCCCCATACTTGAGCTGGTCAAGGAGGATAAAAATGGAGATGACGAACACCCAAATTAGGAGTGTTCTCTCCATGAATCAACATCGAGATTTTATGATGAAAAATCTTAGAAGCTTTAAAGCCCCGATGTGATAAGAGATGAACATTGTCCTCATTTTCAGATGAAAATGGAATTATTCCCAGAGGAGAGAAGATATGGAGGAGTAACGGGATACGTGAGAAAAGAAAGAAAGATCCATACAACATAAGCGAAGAGAGGAGATTGGTCATCCTCGAAAGGTAAATTCAAATTTGTCATAGAAGAAACATTCTCACGAATCCAGGGGTCAATAGAAGTCAAATCTCTCGGATCGGGCTCACTCTTAAAATAAACAAATTCAAGATCCGAAAGAGAAATATCAGCATGAATAGTGGTACGTCTGCCACCCTCACATCAACACAACTTAACCCCAACTTATTCTATTTTCTCTGGATTCTTATCTTCCCAACAACCACTACAATCAACTATCCTCCATTCTTTTTCTCTCAATATCAAATTTAAAAGTTTCAAGCTTGGGAGTTGTTTCAAATTTTTCCAAGAAAGAGTCACCATCCTCAACGGGGATAGGAGACTTGAGCACAAAATCGGAAAATGGAGTTGGATCAGCATTTAATGCTTTGATCTTAGCAATGAGAAGATTGATTTTCAATAATTTCTCACGAAGAACATCGTCCTTAATAAGAAAAATATCGGTATCAAACTCTCCTCTTCCATCATTCTGGGGCAACATTCTGTCCCTCCACCTACCTCTACAAAGAGTAATGATTCAAGAAGATAAGACTCGGTATCAAAACGATCATTTTTCGGAGTAGAATCGAGGTCTTCATTATGAATCGGATTAAACTCACTAGAAATTATTTCCTCGTCAAGATCAAAAAGAGGGCTCGAATAAGTTTTAAAACTCATTTCGTGAATATCCTCCTCATGACTTGACTCGTCATCACTAGAGGTAGAATCGTCAAAGAGAGGATTGGAAAACGTTGAAAAATTTGTCGTTTGAGAATCATCACAATCGGGCACATCACACTCACTTTCGATATTGGAAAAATCCTCGGACTCACTTGGGGTATGGACAAGGTCCTCAACACTAGACTTTATTAATTCGTCCGATTCCGTTTCTGGAATAGTGTCAAGATGCTCATCCTCCATTATGAGAGAGCCCGTAATTGGTAAGTCGGGTGTGATTGCAATAGTATAATCCTCGTCATCATCATCATCATCACAGTAGATGGTAGGATGATTCCAACTCGGAGTATTTATGTACTCTGCCAACTCCTCGTGAATATTTTAAACACCATCATGAAGTTTACGAAATAACTCTAGAATACCCTCCGGTTGATATTGCTTGTCTTCAAAAGCATGCTCAATTTCAGAAATTGTCTCCCATGTTAGTGATACAACCTTTGGTGTTTCATAAAAAGAAAATCGTTTAAACTTTCCTAAGAAAGTTTGCACATAGTTAATTAGGTTTCTGTTATCTTGCAAAAATTCCAAACTTGTTTCTTGAGGAGGTTGATAAATGACGGAATACTGCGTGGATTGAGTATTAATGTTAGCCGTCCGTTCCTCTGCTAGCAATTATGAACAAGTTTTTTCTCGGATTGGTTGATGAATGACAGGATACTGCGGGGGTTGGGTTTCAAATGGTCAAAACAAATAATTAAATTATAACACGGATAATGTCATAATAATTCATCGTTGACATTGAAAATTCTCGGTGGGTTCCCCCACAACCTTCACGCGTAGTAGGATATTGATTAATGGAAAACTCAGTGAGTTTTGAAAATAATCTAAGTTTTTGATTATAACACGGTCCATGATTGTAGACCAACAAGACTTGAGTGGTGGACAAATCGTAACCATAATGGGCTTTCGTTCCCACCTAACTGCACAAAAGTTATGGCACTAAATGGGGTTGAGGGAGGTGGGTATGAAGAAATGCGGATGGAATTATCGAAAGGAATTCGGAAGTCGAATCATAAGTGAAAAGAATCTCCGTTTCCTTAATGCATAGAAAGAAATACCATCTCGTAAGAGCATTACACCCGTCCAAGTACACCTCTACAATGGTACCATATAACGTCTCCACACCCTACGCAACTGACAAATGTCGTCATAACGAATTAAACGATAAATGAGGGTTAAGAAGAAATCAATGGTATTAGAAAAAAAGAAGATTATTTTAGAGTTTTAAGCATTTTAAGACAAACATGGATTTTTATTAAAGGACAAAATGATATCGAGAATAAACATAAACAATAATCAACTTGTTTACACGGTAGCTCTCTAAATGAGAAAAACGCACAAAGTGAGCGGAGGAGCGGGAAAGCTCGAAGCTATTAAAGACCCTTCTCCTTTCTTTGTAGTTCCTTGGAACAACCCTCTTTATACCTCTTATGTTTGATAATCTCTTAAAGTGCCTTTACTTCACAGTGACATAAGCAAGTTTTAAAAATATTTTATTGATTTTTTGATTTTTTTGTACTTGTCATTACTTTATGAAAAGTATTGTTGGTGTTATTTTTTAAATACGAAGAAATATTCACAAACCAAAATGATACTTCAACGGGCAGGGTCTTCAAGGCACAACAAACTTCAACTCGATAATCGTCTCACGACCTCTCCGGCAGCGGCGCCAAAAATTGATTTTCACCTTTTGGTATATATAAATAAATATAAATACGTAAGGATAAAATCAATAATAGTATAGGAAGTATTCCGTGAGGCTTTTAAGAGGAGTATTGCTTTTATCCAAAGCAAAAACCCTAAAAAACAATTCCTGGGTCGTTTTTCGTCGAGGCGTGAATTTAAGAATCCGTTTGGGATTTATGCTTGAATATAACAAATTTTGATTAGGTTTTCTATTTATACGGGAAAAAGCAAGTAAAAGGCAATCTAAACTAAAAATGAAACAAAAATGAATTTAAAAACAAAACGGGAACGTAAAAACGCGAACTCTCAAAAACTAAAACAGCAATTTAACCAACTATGCAACATTTAATTCCTAAGTCGCTAAATGATAAAGTAAAATTTAAAAAAAAGAATTATTAAATTTTTTTGACTTTATTTATTTATTCTGAAACATTACAACAGTTTAATCTAAAAATTAATAAAAATACTGAAACTATAATGGGAAAAATCTCTAAAAATTATGAAAAGTACTTTGAACAGTTTAGAAACTATGAAAATTGAAATGGTGAAAAACCAGCTAAACACAATTAATACCGAAAATATAGCCATACTGCTATAAGCAAAACGTCAAAAAAGGTTAAAAGAAAAGTGTGTGCAAGATTCAAACGGAAAAGACCCACAGGCATTTGTACAGAGTGTGGTGTTAAAAGCTTGTGATGTGGTAGAAGGTCAGGGTTCGAGCCTTGCCTACCCATGACTTCCCAATTCCCTATTTTTATTTTTGCAAAAACTTTTTAACAAAGCTATTGATAATAATAAAAATAAGCATTTTTATAACTGTAACTATTTGAAAAGACACTAAATAAGCAAAATAGCTTATAGCTGACATATACCGCTAAGTTAAACTAAATGACTAAATGGCAAAACTAAGCTATTTGGGACTAATAAGCACAAAGGGAAAAGTGAATATAGCCAAGTCCAAATTAACTAGCTAACCTAAAAAATATTGATAAGAAAATATAACTGAAAGGAACTAAAAGCACTTTAAGAAGAAAACACAAGACAGATAACAAGCTACTTCTGACACTTTTTAACTTAAAATATAAGCAAATAAGCACTTGAAAATGACAAATAAGCTAAAAAGTGCGATAAGCTAAACCCAAACCAACTAGGAACCAAAATAAGCAAAATTATAACAAGAATAAGCTTTTGGCCAAAGACTGTTAACCAAACAGCCTATAGGGTCACTTTCTAGCTTATTTTTAAGCTAGAAAACAGATTTTTATGGCTTAGTGGCTTATACCACTAAAAAGCTTATGAAATAAACTTTAATAATCATCAATCAAAAATTATTTTGAAACTCAAATAAGCTATGAAAAAGCTTATTAAAAACGGTTGTTCACACTCAGTATATGCTGAGTCCCTTTTTTCAAATTTGAAAATTACAACTTTTGAGCTTAAAAATAAGCTAACAAACAAATCCTTATGACTATAAGACCTAAAAACAGATCAAGCTTAGACCTCAAAGAACTTATAACAACAATCAAAAATCATTTTGAAATTAAGAATAAGCCATAAAAAGCAATTAAAAAGCTGTTTTTTAATATTTCCAACACTTGACTATTTTTGACAGATTTCTACCAAGACACAAAAACTATTCTAGCAGACTTAAAGACGCCTACTCTAATGCATTTTTAACATAAAACAAGCATGAATATGACACTTATAAACACCTAACAAGAATCTAAGCACATAAGCTGTTTAGGAAAAACTTGAAACCACAGATTAAAACAATGATTACTAAAAACCTTAAAAGTGAATTTTAAACCTTGACAACCTTATAAAACAGATTGAATAACTTTAAATGAGCTTGTTAAACATGGCTTAGTGACCCAAACCAATAAAAACATAATTTTGACCCATTTTAAACCTTAACCCAAACACTCCTTTAAATATTGAAAACACAATTATAAGCTAAAACAGATTAAGGGATATATCAAACAAGATCAAATAAGCATAAATAAGACACATTAAGCACAATTAATACATAAATGAGCACATATAAGCAGAATATAAGCAATGAACAGTAAATGCATAAAAATGAGCTTAAATAGAAAATTAGAACTCACAAAGTTCCAAAGCTTTTGTCAAGAGCTTAACACCTTAACCAGCTTTCAAATCATTCCTAGACCTTCCCATGAAGCACTAAACCAAGGCCATCCATAATTCACCATGCTCCAATGCTGAAAATCCCATTCCTTTCTTAATGAAACAGTAAACTTATAAAAATCTTTTGTAAAAGATTTTATGAGTAAAACAGTGGTACGAGCTTATGAGAGCTTATGAGAATGACTTGTGAACACAAAATAACCTGAGTGCATTAAGCTTTAAAAGACAGAATTTGTAATAACTAAAAAACTTAAAATTGTACAAAGCTGGAAATTGAAATACAATAATTTAAAGACAAGAAAACTTAAACATTTAAAATTAAAGTAAAACTATTCCTACAATTACACTACTCCTAGATATATTTCTAGTCTTGTGCTTCTTCTTCTTTATATAAGCTGCCAGTTGTGCTTCTTGTGTTAGTTTGGTGAGGAGAGTCCAAAGCATCATCTTAGCCCTTGAAAAGCCTTTGGCATCAAGCAATATCATCCAAGCCATTCATCTTTTCTTTTGTCCAATAGGATTTTAGGGGATTGCCAAGGTGGCTTTGGGGATTTGTGAGGTGGGGTGAGGTGGTGAGAGTGATGGGGGTGAAGTGGGGTTGAGTTTTGGCTGTTTGTAGCAGGTTGCTATAGTGTCACGTGAGTTGGAAGAGATGGATGAATAGGAGTGGGGATTTGGATTTAGCGGGGAAGAGAAAAGGGTTTGGGTGTTGGTGTTTGATTTGGACTAGGGTTTGTCAGAGGAAAAGTTAGGGAAATGGAAACTTTGGCCCTTCATTTGATATTGTGATTTCATCATGGATGGTCATTGAGGGACTAACGGTGTAAGTTAAATGGTTATGGCTAACGGTTTGTTAGGGTTGTTTGGGCTTTTGAACTTTGGGCCAGATTTAGTAGTTTTGGACCAGCTTAGGATTTGGACTTTTATAACTAATTAATGCTTAATAATGGGCTTTTTTCTTAAATATAAAAGCATAATGGGCTAATCCGGCCCATTAACTTGGGTATGGGTTGGCCCATTTATGATTTCTTCGCTTTCGGTCCCGTCTTTGACTTTGACTTTGTCTTGGTTGACTATTTGACTAGTTGACTTGACTTTTCATGCTCTTTTCATTCTTGTGCTCGGTTTTGTTGTTTTGGCTTTGTTTTTGACCTTTTCTAAGATATCCGTTACCTGCATAATATAAATACAAAACACACAAATACAATGTATTTTTAGTATGTTTTTAGTCTTTTAAGCATGTTTTCCTAGGTAAATGGAATGTGTAATTAAGCACATACCACTTTACATCATCAGCTTCATTTGAGAATCCAATATCCTAATCTTATTGACTAACGTTTATCTTTAAGCATACTTAATAAACAACTTTAGATTTACGTAGAGACCTTTCTTAAAACATTGAGGACAATGTTTAGTTCTAGTATGGGGGGGGGAGGGGGGGCGGATCTATCATTTTGATTTGTGTCTTATGGGGGTGGGCTTTGGTAGGCAAACAAAAAAAAAATCACTCTCGCGTGTGTTGTTTTTACGTATCATGTTATTTACCAACCAAAATACCAAAAAAATGAAAAAAATTAAAAATTTTCAAAAAGAAAATAAGTGTTTTGTCACAATTTTGACTTTCCTACTGGGTAGAATAAGAATAAATTTTGACTCGATCGAACGTGTTGAGCTCTAGCTTGTTCCTTAACGTTTATACCAAGCATTCGCGGAAATTTGTGAAGAGCGGAAAATGATAGAGTTAAGTATGAGTTTGTGGTAAACAAGGATTAGTTGGGAAATTTTAAGATCTCATAAGTGTAGTTTGGGCTTTTCATCTACCCAATAAGCTTCTAACTAGATAATATCGTGCTCTCTTCTTCGAAATTTAAACTTAAATCAACAATTTTTGATGTATAGTCAGATTCATTAATTTTAGTTTCAAATTTATACTTAAAATTTTCTAAAAAGTTAAATTTTTCTATATCGTGGAGTTATATGTAAAAAAATGACGGTAATATTAATTAATATACTGTTGGGCTAATAAAAGTATTACTGCATATATGCCGGCTCACAACCGATGTTGCAGTCTTATAAATAAGGCACATAGTATTTATCAGAGACTGATAAAAGTTTGATGCATCTTGCCGGCTCACAACCGATGTTGCAGCCTTCTAAAAGGTCGAGGATTTTCTTTAGTTAAGGATGTGTAATTATATTAAGTGTAATAAAGGTGATGTAAATAAATTAAGAAAAATCTCTTTTTCTTTTAATTTAAATATGTTTTGAACTAAGACTATTTCGTTTTAAGTTGTCTGATTTTATGTATTCGAGAAATATAAGGGTTTTTGAAACCGGAGCGTCGTGATTTTAGTCCCTGATACTGTATCTGTGGGGGTGTCAAAAAAGCCTGGTCACTCTTAGCTGCAAGGTTTGGGATGTGCCGAGCACGAATGTCGCTACATGGGAGGATCTAGCCTTCAAATTCATTACCTTTTGGGTGGAACGTGAAGCATAGAAATTTTGCAAAACGTTTGATCTATGGTTGAAATTCGAAATAAGCACATTCACATAAGATATAATAATTGTCGGGAGCGAAAAGTTCACAAGGTACAAATATGAGTAGTGTTAGCATCTTAGCTTATATTTAACGGTGATTTCATTTTTAAGCTTGGTTTGGGACAAGTGAAAAGTCGGGGACGATGAATTTATCCTTTTTGGGGCATTTTAGGATTGAAATGTTTCTTGTTCTATGATCCCTAACGGTTATGAAAATAATGAAAGTCAAACATGTTAGTTAGTTGCTTAAAAAGAAAAGTACAAAAAATGAGAAAAAGGAAAAATACAAAAATATGTGTGGGAATAAGTGTATATATTTAGAAATGGTAAAAACGGGACTTTTCAAAGCTATTAATTCTTTAATTCCCCTTGATGAACACTTAGCTACTTTTCGAGGTAATTAGTCAAGGGGGATTGAGATTCTTGGTTTTCTAAAGTGTTTACTTATAGCATTGCATGAGGACATGGCAATATCTTAGTATGGGGGATGTTGGTATGTGCTTAATTACACATACCATTTACCTAGGAAAACGTGCTTAAAAGACTAAAAACATACCAAGAATACATTGTATTTGTGTATTTTGCATAAACGAAGCCAAAACGACAAACCCGGGCACGGAATGGAAAGAGCGTGAAAACAAGTCAAGTCAAAGTCGAAGTCAAAAAGTCAACCAAGTCAAAGTCAAAAGTCAAAGACGAAGCCAAATCCGAAGAAATCTTAAATGGGCCAACCCGTACCCCATTTAATGGGTCGGGTCAGCCCATTAAGACTTTATGTATAAGACTTATAAACCTTAAGTCTTACAAAAGCCCTAAACCCTTTTAAATATTATCTGGCCCAAATTAAACAATAAAGCCCAAACCAAAAGCCCTTAACACAACTTAACTAGCCTTTATAAGGCTGTTAAATCTTTTACACCGTTAGTCCTCCACAAGGACGATCCGTGTAACACAACCATACAAACTGAGGGGCCAAACCTGTCAAATCTACAAAACGTTTACCCTGTATCACCAAATCAAACAACAAAACAGAACACCCCTTTTCCCGCCTTTTTTACTATTCTTGTGTCTTCTTCCCTTGCACCCTGCAACATAAGACAAACCCATCACCATCCACCTTAACCCCACTTCATCACATGGGCTCAATGCCACCTTGGCAATCCCCTATCACCCCATTCGTCCAAAGAAGAATACAAGAAATTAAGGGTTAAGATCAAAAGACTTGGAGAGCACACAAGATAGATGGATGAGATGATTTTGGACTTCTCCTCACGCAAGAAACACACTCTTGTTTCTCCTCACGCAGAAAACACACTTCAAGGGGCAAGACTTGAAGTATTTTTTAGTATAAATAGACTCATTGTAAGCCCTAAGTGGCATCTAGTTTTATTTTCAGCTTATATTAGTTTGTTTTAAATTATTGTCTTTAAAATTCGAGTATTGTAATTTGTTCCTTAAGTTAATGAAATTTAAAGTTTTTAGTTAAATCTGTTTTTTAAGAATTTGTTCCATAGTTGTTAAAAGGTTTTTGCAAAGATTTTATAAGCTCTTATTACTCTCATTTAAGCTGTTACTTGTTCACTGTAAGCTTCTCAATAGCTTATAGTGATTTAAGTCTTTTTACCAAAAAATCACTCAAAAATCTGTCAAGAACAATGGAGCATGGTAAATCTTGGATGGCCATGGGTTTAGAGCTTCATGGGAAGCATATAGGATGTGTTTGAGCTTATCTTTTCAGCCTGCATAAGCTTGGGACCTTTGTAAGTTCTCAAAGTCATTTTTAGCTTAAAAATTAAATCTGCTTATTTTTGCTTATCTGTGCTTATTGCTTGTTTATATCTGCTTGTTTATGCTTATTAATGATGTTTAGTGCTAAAAATACTAGGGTTGTAGTTTAGAAATCATTTGTGCAAGTTTTTTTTAAAAATCCGTCTAATTAGCTTATTTAGTAGCATAATCTGTTCTAGCTGATTAGAGTGCTTATTAGTTTTTGAAATCTGCTTAATATTGCTTATTATACTTATTAGATATCTGGTAGTGAAATTTTTTGGCTTAAATTAGTTTAAAATGTTGAAATCAGTTTTTAAAAGGGTGTTTGGATTAACTGAGTGAATGGGTCAAAGAGGGTCAAAAATTACTTTGTGCCCTTGAGTTAACTTAGATTAGGTAAAAGTAGTGATAAAAATCAGTTTGTTTATGTTTTTAAGTGTTTAATCTCAAAATCATAGTTTATAATACTTGTCATTTGAATCTGTGGGTTTAAAATCTTTCATATCTGCTTATAGGTTTAGATCTTCAAAAGTGGTATTCTAAGGTTGTTTTTGTGTTTATTAGAGTCTTATAATAAGTTAGAACAAGTCTTGTTGAACCTGCATTTATTGTTTTTGCTTTTGCATAAATCTGTCAAAAGTAGTTAAGTATTTCAAAGTCTTAAAATCAGCTTTTTCATTTAGTTTTTGCTGCTTATTTTGAATTTCAAAATGATTTCTAAAAGTTGTATTGTGTTCTTTGAGGGTCAATCTTGATCTGTTTTGAGGTGTTATAGTCATAAGGATCTGTTTGTTAGCTTATTTTTAAGCTTAAAAGTAGGGTTTTAAAAAGTAAAAAAAATCTAAGTGTTGTGTGTCTGAGTCAAACTCCCATTTTCCATAAGCCTTTTCATAGTTTATTTGAATTTCAAATTCTTTTTTCTTTGCTGATTACTGTAGCTTATAGGATAAGCTTTAAGGTCATATAAGTCTCTAAGCAATAAGGATCCTTTTTCTAGCTTAAAAATAAGCTAGAAAAGTTTCCCTAGGGCTGTTTGGCTAACTGTTTTGGCCAAAGTGCTTATTGGCTTTTTAAAGTTTTCCTGCTCATTTTCCTTTGCTTATTTTGTTCATATGTGCTTATTTAGGTTAGGGCTTTATATGTTTTAGTTTATTTATCTCTTTCCTTAGCTTATTTGGCTTTAAAAAATCTAAACAGTTTAGCCCCCTTTTGCTCTTAGTTAAGTTAAGTAATCTGTCACCTTTAGAGCTTATTTTTAAGTTTTAAAAATTTTGTCTTCACAAAAGTTGTTGGTTTACAGCTTATTTATAACCTGTGTAAAAATTCTTTAAAAAAAAGCAAAAAGGGAAGGTGGAAGTCCAAGGTGAGCAAGGCTCGAATCTTGGACCTCAACACCCTCAACCTCTTATACACACACTGCACTACCACTCGCCCTTGGGTCTTTTTCGGTAATCCTTTGCAAAATTTAATACTTAAGCACATTTTCATTCCCTTTTTTCATTAATAAGTCATAGCTTATTAGGGTTTTTTCGTAGCTTATTTGATAAGCTGGCTTATCCAGCTTATTTTTCCTAGGCCCTTTATACCATTTAGGACCTTTATGCAATTTTTTATATTTTTCCTTAGTTGTTTAATATTTTTAATTAATTTTCTTTTTTGAAATTTTTTAAAAGTCATTTAAAATTAGTAAATTAATTCAGAAAATTACAAAAAAATAGTTTTTAGTTTTAGAAATAATATTTTGAGGTTTACAAAGTTTAAAATCATTTTCATCATTTTTAGATTTTAAATTTCATTTTTAGCTTTTTAATTTAAGTTTAGAAATTAGTTTTAAGTTATAAAAAGTAGTAAAAAATAGTTTTCTTAGTTATTATCATATTTTAGACTTTTCTAAAGTAGAAAATCATTTTTTTGAAATTTTTAGGTATTAATTTGTCATTTTCTAGAATTTTAAATAGATTAAATAGGTTTTTAATTCATAAAAAAATTATTAAAAAGTCAAAAAAATATAATTCCTTTTTAGAAAATTTTCTTTTATCATTTTAGAGGTTTAGAAACTAAGTTTGCATTTTTAGGGTTAATTTTGATTTAGTTGATAATTTAGACGCGTTTTAGGATTCCCGTTATTTGATTTCTTTGTTAATTGCCTTATTTGTTAGTATTAGCATGCCTTTTTTGTCTTTCCCGTAGAATTAGAAATCAAATCCAATCAAATCTTGTTCTATTCAAACATCAAATATCAAACCGACTTTCGACTCTCAAATTTGCACTCCTCGTTGGGAAAAACGACCCGGGAATATCATATACTACTCGGATTTCATTGATTTTCTTTCTTTAAACCTTTTCAAGGGTCACTTGATTTGGTTTGGTTAATATAAGTAGTATTATTATTTATATATACCTAAAGTTAGAAATCAATTTTTGGCGCCGCTGCCGGGGAGGAGTGTAAGACGATTGTCGTTTCCGACGTTTGACAATTAGTGCTTTGAAGATCCTTCCGTGTGAAGTTATTTTGCTTATTTTCTTATAAAAATAAAAAAATACAAAAATATTTTCTTTTTCTTTTTTATTATTATATATATAAGACAAGAAAAATCAAAAATATAAAAAATTGTCCTTATATATAAATAAAATGAATCAATTATATAATACTCTCAACTTTGAGTATTATCATTAATAAGTTCTCAAACCAAAGATCAAAAACTTGTCTTTTGTGTCACTTGCGAGGTACGGCTCACCTTTGAAAGTTAAACAAACTATAAGAGGGGTATAAGGAGGGTTGTTCCGAGGAACTACGACCCTAAAGGAGAAGGTTTTTAATAGCTTCGCGCTTTCCTACTCCTCCGCTCCTTTGTGCGTTTTTCTTTTAGAGAGCTACCGTGAAGCTTGTTGATTATTAGGTTTAAGTTGTCTTATCTCATTATTCGTTATTTAAATAAATCTTTGTGAATTAATTGTTGAAAAACCCAAAAAAAATTAATTAGTATAATTTCTTTTTTTTATATTTCTTTTTAGTGTATCAGCACTCGGTCGTCTACAAGGAATCTTGTTCCACCTCTCGAAAATCCCGAACGTACAATTCAAAGAACTCGTGTTGATCCTAATCCTTTTGAAGAAATTAACATGGCCGCTAACGGAGCCGGTAATGACGGACCACCTCCTGCGGGAGGAGATGGTTTACCAATTCCCGACCTCCGAACGATGGAGGAGTTGTGCCAACCAACTTTGAATGGTCGGGGTGGACCAATTGCCCCGATTGCAATTCAGGCAACTAATTTTGGACGTAAGAATGACATGATTCAACAAGTTCAAAATTCGTGTGAATTTCGTGGACCAGGTGATGATGCCAGGAAGCATCTTGATAAGTTTTTGCATGTCACCCAAAGTATGAAAGTGAATGGGGTCTCCGATGACGCCCTTCGTCTATATCTCTTCCCTTACTCCTTGCAACATCGTGCCGCCAAATGGTTTGATCGTTTTCCAAGGAATTCCATCACCACCTTTGACAAAATGGCAAAAATATTTCTCGAAAAATACTTCCCACCCTCTATGGTGACCAAGTTGAGAAATGATATTACGAATTTCCATCAAGAACTCGATGAATCGTTATTCGAAGCATGGGAACGTTACAAGCTTTTAATTGATCGATGTCCTAACCACAACATGTTACCCGTGACTCAAATAGATACTTTCTATAACGGGTTAACATTGAGGCATCGTGATACTATCAACGTTGCTGCCGATGGTACTTTTATGAAAATACGACCCAAAGAGTGCTATGATCTCAACGAGAATATGACCGCTCACCACAATGATTGGGACACTTCGTCATCTAGTTCTATCACTTCTTTTAATCCGGAAATAGCAGCCCTTAAGCTTGAAATGGCGGAAATCAACAAGAACTTAATGAAAATGCTTCAAACAAACCAACAAGTTAATTCCGTAACACCAAGTTGTGAAACTTGTGGTGGTCCTCATTCTTACATTAATTGTCCAGCCACCGTTGGCCAAACTCTGAACGTATATGCTGCGGGAGCCTACATTCAAGGTGGTAATACTTACCAACCTCAAGGTAATCGTAAGTTGCTTAGCTATCGTTCGGACAATTATCTCGGACCACCAGGGTTTAATGTGAATCAAAATCAAAATCAAAACAATCAAAATCAAAATCAAAATAGGAATCAAGGAAACAACCAAGGTCGAAACCAATTTTTCCAAGGAGCTAATCATGTTCAAAACCCAACTCTGGCTTATCAAGCACCGACTTATCAAGCCCGGGCTTCGGCTTATCAAGCCCGGGCTCCGGCTTATCATGCCCCGCCTTACCAAGCTCCGGTTCATCAAGCTCCGATTCCTCAACCGCAAGTTGTAACAAATGCCGAATTCTCAAACTACATGAAGGAAAATGATTCCATTTTGAAAAACTCTCAAACCAACATGACTACATCGACCAATTCTACTAACGATCTTAAGAATATGTTGGGTCAATTCATGAAAATGAATACCACTTCTACTTCGGGTTCGGGAACTCTTCCGAGTGACACCGTTACTAACTCGAGGGAAGATTTGAAAGGTATCACCACCCGAAGTGGTGTTGCTTACAAGGGACCCACGATTCCTACTACTTCTTCTTCTCCTCCTAAAGTAGTGGAACGTGAAATCGAGGTGACAAAGGACACGGTGCCTCCGACTAATAACGAAAGTACCAAAGACGTCCAACCTTTGGTTGTCCAAATTCAACCTCATGTACCAAATTCTGAGCCCGTTGTAATTCCCGTTAGTGCTCAGATGCCTAACCCAAAATTGTCAATTCCATATCCTTCGAGACGTAATGATGAGAGGCGCCGTGAAAAGGCTAACGACTAAATTGAGAAATTCTACGAAATCTTTAAAG
>BQNB010115650.1:8576-21518 GCA_026074375.1 Tanacetum coccineum
TAAACAACGTTTGCTCGCCACAATATTTAGTTACCGGATACCCGCCGCCGCATTGCGCGGGTACCCCGCTAGTTGTGTAAATAGGTCAAAACGGGGCGTTTGGTAACCCGTGAGTTTATATGTTTTAGGTCATTTAGACTATAAATGTTGATGAAAATGATTTAATATGTTGTGTCAATGATTTCTGGAAGGTTTTATGAAGTTTCGGATCAATACAGTCGAGTTGGGAAAAAGGAAACTTTCTGTAGTGGCGTAATCTTTTGTTTACGCTGTAACATATCGGGTAAAAAGAGTTTACGCCGTAACCCCTAGTGGAGGTTACGCCGTAACCTCATATCAGATAAGGCTTTCGTTAATCTTGTTTTGGTCGTAAAATGCAAACCGTAAAGAGTTAGAATGAGTTCTTTATATCGTTGTAAAGCTCATAGAGTCTATTTTATAATAATAAAACTTTAAAGGGTCTAATTGGAATGTATTTTAAAAAGTATGTTAAGGATGACACAAGGTCATTCCTGGTCAAGCGTTTTTGCAAATTTTTTTGATTCCTGGTCATATTTTGTGTATTGAAAATGGACGTTTCAACTTGGTATCAGAGCTTTGATCTAAGAGAAATAGGATTCTGCTATAGGATGCCTAAACTTAAACCACTTGTAGATGCATTGCCGTAAGTTAAATAATGAAGAATGTGAATGCTTTAGTTATAAGGTAGTTAAGTGCTTGTAGGGAATAAAATGATAATGTTTCGAAATTAATGATTATGAAATATGATATATATGTTATTTTTTCCATAGACTTAAAGGATTATGAATGCGGCTAAGAATGTGAAACACTTATCAGAAAAGTGTTAAGTTTGGAAATATATGTTTGTGTAATAGAAAGTAAAGTATGTGGTAGATTATTTAAATATATAAGTAACGTAAGATGTATATGATGGTATGAGTTAAGAAGTGCTTGATGCTAAGATAAATGCATAGTATTGCATTTTAATAAGTAATAATGAAAGTATGTAAGTATGAGTTAAGTAATGTGAAGATGTTTGAATTATGAAAAAGTTATTTAATGAAGAAGTATTGTATTAAGTTTAAGTGCATATATGAATTACTAATAAAAGTTGAAGTATGATAAACTGTGTAATGTAAAAGACATGATAAAGTGTTATGTAATGGTATGATATGATTAAGTATGAGACGTCAAAGAATGACAAGGAATGAATGCAATCACGTTGATATATGAAAAAGGTGCATGATAAGTAAAATGAATAAATGAAGTATATCTTAAAGTAAATTAAATGAATGAATGATAAAGAATGAGGCTAATATGCATGAAAAGTTTAAATAGATTAAAAGAAAGTGTTGGTATAAAATTGACCATGAGTCAACATGGAAGTTGACAAGAGAATGATGAATGAAATGTGAAAACATATACATATATGTAATATTGAGAATAACAAGAGTCATTGAATCTCGCATAAGAAAATGAAAAAAGATAAAGTGTGGAGTTGAATGTCTTAAAGCGATCAAAGTAGAAATGAAGAGTATATGATTAGAAAGGTATGTAGATGATGAAAAGGATAAAGAATGATAAATTTAAATTTAGCTTGGATCCAATGATTAATGTGATGGTATCCTTCTGGATAGTCTAATGTGATGGTATCCTTCGGGATAGCCTAATATGATGGTATCCTTCAGGATAGCTTAATGTGATGGTATCCTTCAGGATAGCTTAATGTGATGGTATCCTTCGGGATAGCTTAATGTGATGGTATCCTTCGGGATAGCCTAAGAATGTTAATGATACCATAAGGGTATTGGTAATGGGCGAATTCCTTACAGGGAGAAAGCCAAGTTAAGAAGATTAGATCCAAAACTAAAAAAGATGTTATTAAAATTGAATGCATAATTGAAAGGAGATAAATGAGAAGTAATGAAGACTTAAGCAAGCTCGAGTGTTATGTCGGTAGTGTATAAGTAGGATGGTTTATAATCTCATTATTTACATGGATTGGGACTCCTCTTCATTTAAATAAAAAAATTATGAATCACTAAACCATAAGTTTATACTTCCTTATTTGCATTGATTGGGACGCTTCTCAATGTAAATAAAGAGGTATAGATGAGTAGGCTTATATGTTCTCGACATAGCATGAGGGGAATTAAAGAAGTAAGAAATGGGAATCTAAAAGTAATTAAATATCGTAGGAATTAAGATAAGCAAAATAAGAAGTTGAGTGCGACCTTTAAAAGAGACTTTAGGGAGAACGCTAGGTTTAAGACGTTAAGAAGTATATGATTAAGAATAAAAGTTGAATTGATGTTATAATATGCCTTATGGCATTGTTTTAATGTAAGTAATGGCTATGGTAGTTCCTAGGTTGTATTAGCACCCTAAGTGAAATATGAAAGTATTGGTTAAAAGTTAAAATTATGAAGTCAAAGGTATTAAATTTCCAAGCGACTTTTAGTCCTTGGTGGAAAAGTTACTAAAAGAAGGAAGGAAAGCAAAGTGTGATAATGGAAATGATACTAAGAGGGTCAAAATGATTACGATAAATAAGAACGTATTAACAAATGTGGAAATACGTCAAGTCAAGATAATATAATTTCACGTATGTCATGTAATTCATGATGAATATTTAAGAAAGGAAATGAAACGGAACGTAATGATATAGAGAAAGTTACTAAAATGGTGGAATTGAAAATGGTAAATGTCACTTATTTAACGTTTGTCATCAAAGAAAGTGTAAGTATGATAGGAATAACCTTCAAGTACGGGTTAAGGATAACTAGAGATATAATGGAATGGCAAGAGTTGCAAAACCATGTAGCTTGATGAGAGTAGAGTTGCAAAAACCATGTAGGTTGATGCAACTAGTTAAGTTTATGTATAAAAATGCTAAAATGAAATAAGGAATGAAATGTGACAAAGTTATGGTCAATATTAGACGAAGAGATTTCGACGATGAAATCTAAATAAGGGAGATAAATTGTAACACCCCAAAACCGTCTTTTAAGTATTTATTTATGACAATGTCCTAGAATGAGTTTGACTAAGACTTTTGTAAGTTTAAAGACGTTACGTAATTGACTAGTCAACCCGATAGTCAAACCATAAGTCAGTATAATGTTATGTAAATGGGTTTAGAAAGTAAATGTGTCACGTTTATAAAAGAATAAAGTTGAGGGACTAAGATTGCCAAGTCATAAATGTGCTATATAAGTTAATGTGGCTAAATTAGGAGAAAAGAGACTGAAAGGACCAAAGTTGCCAAAGAGTCAAAGTGATGGTTGATTTATAGTTAGAAGTTCTAACACATTCCAGACAATTCTTGTATGTGCTTGTGTTTGGTGTGTGTCGAGCCAAGAAAAGAAAAAGAGGGAAGAACCATGTAAGATTGATGATGAATTTATGAGGTATCAAGGCCATAATCCAAGGGTTAAGTATAAGAAATGATCACACAAGTAAGTAATCTCATATCTTTAGTTTAATTGAACAATTAAGGGTTAGGGTTCATAGACCCAATTTGGGGGTTTTGGTTAATTATGTTTATAAATTAAGAATCAAGATGTTTAATGATATGGGTTAAGGTTAATTGAAGATTTAATGAAAAGAAATTGGGGTTTTACATCATATGATCAATAAATGATCATATGATGATTAAGAATGAAATTGGGAAGTCATGGGTTGTATGAACCCATATTAAGATGTCTTTTTAATATGTATAATTGTGATTAGGAAGTATAGCACGGAATGGTGATGATGATGTTCTTGATATCCTTGGCTTGGATTCAAGGTAAGTAAATGACTATACAAGAAGTTATATTGATTTTATCATGTTTGTGTGATGTATTATGTGTTAAGGCAATAAGAGGACTAAGACTATGTGTTTGATTAAGAAGATGAGTTTATGGATTTACTAGCCAAATGAGTTAAGTATTGTTGATGTGCCTTGATGATAGTATTCTTGGAATGAAGGTGATTAGTATTGTTGTGAACTAATAAGGTATGTAAGTTTATGTTTTATGGATGAATGATGAGCTTAAATGATATGTTGTGAATGTTTTAAATGATATATGATGACTTGTATCGTCCTTTACTTACTAAGCGAAACATTACGTGTTTAAGATGCAATGTTTTGTAGGTTCAAAGCAATGAAGGCAAGGCCTTGGTGAAGTTTAGGATTTAGGCACGGGTTGAAGGTTTTGATTATGTGTATGTATGTGATAGTAGATGCCGAGCTCAATCAATGTTGAACCCCCAAAGTGTCTTAATGGTTGGTAAATGTTAAAGTCAGTTGTCTATATCTTTTATATTGGTTTTGTATGTGCAAGGATGGAAATGAGTCAATGGTAAATGTAAACGGGTCAAAATGGGGCATTTGGTATCCCCGTGAAGAATATGATTTTGGGTCATTTAGACCACATATGATTATGATAATGTTGTATTATAACATAATAATGATTTCTAGAAGGTTTTACGAATTTTTGGATCAAGACAGTCAAGTTGGAAAAAAGGGAACCTTATGTAGTGGCCTAATCTCTTGTTTACGCTGTAACATCTTAGGTGGAAAGATTTTACGCCATAAACCCTAGTGGAGGTTACGCCGTAACCTCATATCAGATAGGCTTTTTGTCAATTTTGTTTTGGACGTAAAAACCAAACCGTAAAGAGTTAGAATGAGTTCTTTATATCGTTGTAAAGCTTATTGAATCTACTTTATGATAATGGAACTTTAAAGGGTCTAAGTGAAAGGTATTTTAAAAAGTATATTAAGGAATGACACAAGGTCATTCCCGGTCATGCGTTCTTGCAAAAGTTTTCAATTATGGGTTAAATTTCGATTCTAAAAGGGGCGTTTCAATTAGAATCTAATTGAAAGATATTAGAAGGAACATTCTGATTAATGTTTAATTAGGATCATTCCTAGAATTAATAATGAAGATACTATGGATATACATTGTGATAATCATAGTAAGATCATTATGATCAACAAACCTTGGGTTTGTGTGATATCCAAACATTATTAAAGAAGTGTTCAGAATTTACGGTAGGTTAGCATAGTGTTGTTAGTATACACTAGTGCTGGTTTTAATTGAGATGATACTCAATTTTTGTAGAAGCAAGTTTTTGCTGGCTACATATGCTTGGTTTAAAAGCATAGTTGCATAATACTATATTAAAAGAATAAGGATGCTTTACAGTTTGGAAAACTGTTGAGATGACTGTCTCCATTAGGATGTTTTGTGTATGTCATACATCTTATGGAATGTAATGTGACTAGACTCATGTAAGTTATACTTATAAGTGAGTGCACACTTACAAAATAACAATCATCATAATTATTCAAAGTACTTCACTATTCATGAATTTTTGAAATAAGTATTCTCAAAGTCCCACAAGATCATGACCTAGTTGATATGTTCATGGAACCTATGCCTTACCACTAATTGTGATTGTTGTGGATAAGACATTAGTACCTAACTGGGATCATCATGCACTGATCTGAATTGGTATTTAGATAATGTAACTGTAAGCAGTTAATGACATCAAATAATGCTATTTTATAACATCATTTATCCATGTAATTAACGCATTTTGTATAATTATTGCAAAGAATTATTACTTAATCGTTTATATTTGAAAATTGTAGTAATTACGAAGTAGTTGGTGAATATTAGCAAAAGGCGCGCATTCTGGAGCTTAAACGAAGATATTTTAAAGATTACTACTCTGACAACCAATATGCCATATCCGTCAAGGAAGATACGGCGTATCCGTGCCTGCACTCACCAAAGACCACAAAGGAAACAAGTCAAATACGTCGTATCCAGGAAAGGCAATATGCTATATTCAAGCTATATGGGAATATAATATTCTAGAAGATATCAAACGTGGTCCCTACTCCAAGAAACTCTAATACGTCGTATCCAATACATTAGATACGCCGTATCGACACCGACTCCAGATCCTATAAATACAAAACTCAAAAACGAGTTTTAGGTGTGCTAAATCATATTCTCGATACCTAAACCACAAAAGTTGATTTTCAGAGGAGAAAAAGAGCAGAAGAGGTCTTGCAATGCATTCCAATCCATAAAAGACAACGTGTAAATTCTTATACTTTTGTAATCGTTTAGTTTTGGTATCATTCGTTAACTCGGTTAGTTTACCTTGGCTAAAACACTTAATCTTGTATTAATTATGATGTTTGAAGGCTAATACCTTCGGGTATTAGCCATTATTATAAAGATCTGAATGTTTGGTTTTGTTTATATCTCGATTGCTTAATTTATCGTTGTATGCTTGTTTATGTTTATCAATATACTTGTTTACATGCTTTTGTATGCGACCTATCATTCAACTGGATCTAGTGATACGGACCAAGTAATCTAGATGCCAGGATAGCTCTCCATATAGTGATTTATACATCTAGAATCATAGGATCACAAATATTGTCCTTTTAAAATCGTGCTAAGGATATGCTTTTGGCTTAACTAGTTAACGGAAATTGCCTTTGGTTTATTAAACATGTTGACTAGTAGGTAAATCTAGATAATTCAAACTAAAAAATAAAAATTGTTCTGATTCCATTGGATAGTTGGACAAGTGGACTACTAGAGTATAAATTGCCATTAAGCAGTAAGTGGGTAAAGTCTCTATGAGCTAGGGTTTAACAAGATCACCATTGCTTTAATCCCTAAGATAGATTATAATTAGCAAATAAGGATGCTTTATGCGGATGCTTTAATTGTGACAGAATTAATGTGTCTAGGTCTTAGGATGAAGTCCCACCTAAGTCTAAGAATGATATGCCTCTTCGAGATAAGTAATCATTGCACTGAATAAACAAACCAACTTTTGATCAGATTAATTAGGTATAATAACACTTTTCTATCATAAGGCTTGACCGCGACCCCTTTTATCTTCTTTTTAATTTGCATGTGATGTTTAAAAGTTTCTTGAATTGATTGGGGAGGGGGGGGTAGTTACCAACCAAACCCGTGCCAGTCTCTCAGGCTGAAACCCCCCCTTTTACCTGTTAGAATTAGGATTAGAACTAACATAGGATTAGCATAGGTTTGACTTAGATTAGAATTAACTTAGATTAGATAACCAAAATATAAATAAATTAAGAGATTTAACCTCGCTTCAAGTGTTCGACACCCTACTTACCACGAATCTACCACCGACCGGGTACATTGCCCGTTAAAGTGTTGTTTTTGGTTAAGTTGGCAAAATATAAATTTAAAACTCGAATCATAAAAATATACACCACACAACGACCCATCAGCAGTTGTATTAAACAATGAATTGACATACGTGGTATGATTGTTTTCATTTATGTGACAACCATAACTTGAGCAGGTTAGTCAAACCGTTAGTGTTGACTTATGGATCTGTTGCAATGTATGGTATGTGTGATTATATGTGTTTATATGCGTTTATGTGGGTTATGTGAGATTGGATAATCAATTCATTGAGTGTGACCGTCTCATTGGGATTGGATTTCCGTTGGATATTGTGGAGTTCATTTCGTTCACTTTTGGTGACAAGGAAATGATTTTGTGATTTAAGCGTTTTAGTGATTTATCGTGTAAGTAATTATACGTATACGTATTTATGTGTTAGTAATATTAGGATGAGATTAAGTTTTAGTAGTAAGGATATGAAAGAAATGAGTTTGATAAAATATGAGAGTTTTTTAGGGACTTTCTATTTATAGAAAGTGAATTTGTGAAATGAAAAGTATTTTTGGAAAAGTATAGTAAATTGCGTTTACGCAAAAAGGTATGCGCAAATAAGCTAAGGTTTTTATAAAAACTTAAGGTAATATTAATAATTAAGTAATTAATTAATTAATAAAAAATAAAAAATAAATAAAAAGAGAGGGAATCGGCCGGATAAGGGAAAAAGAAAAGAAAAAGGAAACCTAGTTGATATCTAATACTAATTAGGGATTATCTAGAACTCAATATGTGGCCTATAAATACAAAACAAAATCCCAAACCCTCCCCCCTATGTAAACCGGTCGAACAAGAGAGAAAAAGGAAGAAAAAATTAGGGTTTTTGCTTTGTGAAGAATTCAAGCTTCTAGGTAAGTTTTAATTAATTCTTATTATGTTCTAATTATTAATTCATGTAATAATTAATATGATGGAATTAGGGTTTATTAAAATCAGTAAATTAATGATGTTTAATCATGTTATAATGATTAGGGTTTAATTAGATGCTTATGGATGTAATTGGTTAAACTTAATTCGCGTTAGAGGTTGATCTTGATTAAAGCAGAATTAGGGCTGTGTTGTTCGGTCATTATCTCAATGATGGTAAAAGCTTTTGTCAAGTTTCCGGTGTCTATAACGTAGCTCAGAGAGTCTAGTTTTCAGAACATCCGGCCTCGAAAGTTTTTAAGGTCGGGAAGTCAGTCAAACGTTGGTTGCAAGAAAAGTTGTTAAACCAGTAAATACGGGTCAGATTTAGGTCAGATTACGAGGTATAAAACCCCCACTTAAAATTCGAATTGAGCTTAGACCTTCTACAGGAGTTTAGTTCTATGTGTCTATTAGAAATCCCCCAAAGTATAGATTCTGATTTGGAGTCTAAGTATGATTTTTAAGTCCAAACTTTTTAGTGTGCAATCAGATCCGAATTAGGACTGTTTTGAAGTTTGATTTTCTTAGGAGTACTTGTGCATGTAAATGGCTCTTGGGAATCATGAGGTAGTTAATATACTCATATATGAACATAGGTGATTTTTGGTATGAATTATAAAGGTCATTAAGTAAGGGTTTTATGTGCGTTAAGTCACGTTAAAATTTTGCAGTTTGGAACAAATTGTGACTAACTAGTGAAACTTTCATATCAAAGTAGTAAATTGAGGGTCAGGGGGGGGGGGGTGGTGTCGGGGTGACCCATGGGTTAATAGAACACCTTAGACATACATCATATGATTGTTACATGTGCCTTAAGCTTTTGGCTTGGTAGCGTGTAACACGAGTTATTTTGTTGTATAGATTGTGCTAGTTGTTTGTGAAGCTTATTGTTGGAATCTTTTGGGAAAGCTAAGCAAAGGTGAGTTTCATAGCCCCTTTTTCTCATGATATTTTGGGGTGAGAATGATGCTTGTCTTGTCTGTCTTGTCTTGTTTTGTTTTGCTTGGCTTGTCTTGTCTTGTTGATGTTGTTATGTTGTGAGATTTGGAGCGGGGGTAACGTTCCGAACCATTTTTTTTTTCGTGTAATGAAGGATGTGACTTCGCTACTTTATGGTAAGATCTGGAGGGTGATCAAAACTCCTTGAGAATATTGTGACATTGTACCAAGAGTCTGTGAATGGGATTTGTAAAAATTTCCCTTTCTCCCATTTTTATTGTCCACCTTTCCTTTTTGGTATGTCCCAATTTAATTGTCCACTACTAAAAATAGATAGAGAAGTTTGATGAAGTTTACTATATTACCCTTGTTTG
Organism: Tanacetum coccineum; assembly: GCA_026074375.1. Classification (NCBI taxonomy): domain Eukaryota; kingdom Viridiplantae; phylum Streptophyta; class Magnoliopsida; order Asterales; family Asteraceae; genus Tanacetum; species Tanacetum coccineum. Next base: position 18,040 of record BQNB010115650.1, read on the forward strand.
AAATTATTATTACAAACTTTTAAGAAGATTTTAATTAATTAGCTAAGGGTAAAACTGTCATTCTGCCAAAAAGTAAGAAAGAGAAAGCAGTAATAAATGCACTTTTCTTAAACTGTGTGTTTTTTATAAGGAGACAATAATTTTGGGACAGAGGGAGTAACAATCATCATAATTATTCAGAGTACTTCACTATTCGTGAATTTTAGAAATAAGTATTCTTAAAGTCCCACAAGATCATGACCTAGTTGATATGTTCATGGAACCTACGCCTTACCACTAATTATGATTGTTATGGATAAGACATTAGTACTTAAATGGGATCATCATGCACTGATCTTATTTGGTATTTGGATAATGGAATTGTAATCAGTTGTATTAAACAATGAATTAACATACATGGTATGATCATTTTCATTTATACTACTGTGTTCTATATTTGCATTTTTAAATCCCTGAATAAATTTATTTATTCTAAACTATGTCCATTACCAGTTAACGGTATAGGAATATTGTTAAGACAAGGTAAATGTGAGTGTTTAGTTGTATTCTGGAGAATATGTAAAGATGATTATGCCAACTTCGCATGTTATTCAATAAGGTTGAATATTGGATACCTCACCTATGTAGATCACTTTATGGATTGGCGTCATTGGGTGCATTACACACATGGTGAAAGTTATGTTTATCCTTAGACTTGAGATGCAAGCGATGTTTTTCATGTATGGATAACATTTCTTGATTATAAGCCTACCACTAGTCTGTCAAAAGGTTGTTATAAGGGCTATTTTCAGGAGTGTTTTGAAGTACATGATAAACACTTGTAATCAAAATAGAATTTGTTCCTCCACGTGTTTGGGAGTTAGATACTTACTGGGGCCCTCATTGGGTTGATCAGTTGTGTACGTGGCTGCGTCCAAAGTGTAGTTAAGATGATTCTTTTTACGTTTGGTAATCTAGATCAATACAGATGCGAGAAATAGAATCGTTAAACTATGGAATGACTATTGATCCATATCCATATTTAACATTGTATCTGAGATGAAAGGATAGGACTAACTTATACCATTAAAGGCTGAGTTATTTACCGAAACTATATACTCATGTATTTCCGGGAGCATTGATGATGTTGCTAGACTATTCGTCAATGTTAGTATGTTATATTCTATGACCATGACATTCGTAAGTGGGAGCTGTTGGGTTTTTGCTCATGTCATACGGATATTTATACAGCTAGGAATACGTGAGCCTACAGGGTTACACACGCTATACACATAGATATCACACTATTGGTATATACTTTTTTTTTCAAACAAATATATATATATATATATATATATATATATATATATATATATATATATATATAAGAGTATATTTATTATGTATGTATTAATACTCGATTAATGTATATAATAATATAAGTGTATTTTTATTATGTATATAAATATTCCAACATAGATACTAACGGTCGGTAATTTAGATCGTTTATGAATAATTAAACTATAAGGATTTTTAATTAATTGGTAATTAATGTGGCAATTAACGATAAATCTATAACAGTCAAAACGTCAACACCAAGGGTGTTAGGCATATAGTTCGACCGGATCTAGAGAGATCTAAGGTTGGATTAGGCTTGTGAGCTATCTTTTCCTCCAAGTTATGTATTTTAGGTAAACCCTAAAATCATCTGCTATATAAGGAGGATCATAGAGCTCATAATTCTTATCCTTTCTCTTCCTCTTCTCCTAGTATGTTTGAACCAAACAATACCCTTGGGGAAAAATTGTTTGTTCGACTACTTGACGTATTCTTGAGCGTTGGTTCATGGAACTAGCATTCAGGAGGTATTGTTCGACGTGTAGTGTATGAACCGCGTGGAGGTTACTTACTTTAGTAACTTGAAGGGTTTTCAATTTAGCATGTATTACACACATGCGTGTACTCGAAGAAGTCTCTGGTTCTTCACGTAGCTTGGTTGTTATTCAGTATGTCTTTTGTTTATTGTTTATGTTAATTATAAGTGATATATGAATTAGATCCGCTGCGTAGCTCATTTAATATTCACGTAATATTAGGGTTTTAGACCACAATTTCCAACAACGTTTACGCAAAATAAACTTTGACTTAGTTTGACCAATAAGGGAGTAAAACACGTTACGTGATTAGGAATAACGTAAATCCAGATTAAGGTCAAATGAACACTTTCATTTGATGGTATGTGATATTTGCTAAAACACACATCTTTTGTACCCTAGAAAACACTATAAAACAGACTAAAAATGCTAAAATATGGATAATTATCGTGCATATATGCTTGTTTGGTATTTTTATGTCTTGCAGGTAAAATGATTGAAAACGGTGCAAAAACGAGAATTATCATGCTCAAAATGGTCAAGTTTATATATTACTCAAAGCCAAGATGAAGTCGTGAAAAGTCCCCGAGCATGCCAGTGGAAAGAGCACGGAAAAATGAGTTCAACGGTGCCCTCATATTTTATTGGGCTAACCCGTAACCCATTTAAATGGGCCGAGCCAGCCCATTCTTTTTATAATCCCAATAATGAAAATGAAGCCCATAATCAATAAAAGACATATCTGTTATTTGTATGTATAAGTGACGTCAAGTCACGTGGTGGCTAAATTAATTCCATACAAATCATGTGCCAACGCACTAGCACTCCATGTGGCCAATTGATTTCATACACGTGGCGAGCAAGAGATATATCTCAATTTCATTTCAAATGCAGTAAAGAAATAATCGAACGAATGATAATAGCTGCGTACGATTGAAGCAAAATAAATGTCCACGTGTCACGATTTGATCGGCTGGATCTTCATTTCTGCATTTGGCGATCCGAAGTCACACGTTCGCAGCTCAATCATTGGCTGATTAATGATTCAATCATTGGGACTCAATTTACAAATTCACCCTTCACACCCCTATAAATGTAACCCGCTCCCTCATAGTTTGTATCTAGTTTACATATAGTTTTAGCTTATTTTTAAGTTTTCTTTCAATATTTTTCAGCTTATTAGTTTAATTAGGTTAGTGCTTATTGTAAAAGCTGAGTTTTCAGCTTAATGATATTTTGTAACAAGTTTGGTTCTAGCTTATTGGAGATGGTGTTTGTTAGCTTATTAATGTTGCTTATTCCTCTTTCTTTCTTAACTTTCTAAGCTCTTCGCAAGCTTAAGCTAAATCTTTTGCTTATTTACTGTGCTTATGGTCAAGTTTACTTCTGAATTTAGAATAAGATCGATTAAGTTTAATTTAAGCTTAACCGATTCATAATCTAATCCAAAATAAGCTTCGATTCAAAAGGATGTTTAATAAGCTAATTTCTAGCTTATTCTGTGCTTGTAAGCTTTTAGGTTTCTAAAAGCTCCTCTTATAACTCGAATAAGCTGCCTATAGCTTATTCGATTTGGTTTGAGCTTATATAGTTTGTAAACAACTTTCGATCTAGCTTATTTGTGAA
>BQNB010115651.1:0-21518 GCA_026074375.1 Tanacetum coccineum
CTGCTTTTAGACTATTCTTACTATATATTTGATATTTTATTATATTATATATATTTTAAGGTGTAGTCAGAGCTGATCAATATTCTTCTTCACAAGTGCACAAGATGGCAATAAATTACTAGATGATGAGAGATTAAGTTTGGCTGATGATCTCAAGAAAGCTCATGATCAAAATCAAAACAAGTCAAAGTGAACAAGCTCAATTGTTATCTAAAGATCACTACAACAAAGTACTAGATGTAACATGAAGAATCAAAAGACTGCAAGCTGTAAGAGCTTAAGTCTAGTGTTTTCAAGGGTGACCTCCCTTAGGGGGAGATTGTTAGATATGAGTAAAAGACTCGGTCACCCCGTATATTTATTGTTTATAATAGTTCGTAGTTTAATAGTTAATCGTATGTCTTTCGGTTTTAAGCCGGGTACTAATACCCGGTATTTTGTAAAAACTATATAAGCCTCTTCCAACTTTGGAAGAGGCAAGCTAGTCATTTACTCTTTTCATAGAAAACACATTTTCTCTCTCTAGATATTCTCTCTCATGTGTTTCTCTCTCTAGAAACTAGCCCAATCACAAGAATCATCACCGTGTTATGAAATAAACGATCATACAGGGCAAATCTGCCAAACCCCTAAAGTTGTAATGAGAAGGGACTAGCTTTGCAATTAAGATATATAGGTTGAGGGGTTGAAATTACCAACCCCTCAAACCTGTTTAACTAACAAGGATGTGTGATGCAATACACAAACACACTTTGAGGGACCATTCATGCCATTTCACCAAATTTGTACCCTATTAACCTTATAACACTTTTTCCCGCCCTTTTCAAACCCCAACCAAGTCACGGGCTAATCTTCATTGTTTTACCCTACAACCCAAATTAAACCTTGGATAATCCATCTCCTCCACTCCACCTAAACTCCCCCAGCTGTATAAGATTGCCAAGTTGGCAATCTCACTCATTCCAAGTGAATTCGATGGCCTAGATTGACATGAAAAAGCACAAGTGGATTTCAAAGGCTGAGATTACTCTTTCCAAGCCCTCACACAACTAGCACAACCTCTGAAGCCTCTCACATAGAAAGCACAAGCTGCAAGTTCAAGAGATGAAAAATTCGGCTATAAAAAGGCCCTTGTAGTTCATTATAACAATATAGATTATTGTAGCTTAATTTTAATGTATTTTAAGTCATTTTAACTTCTTATCAGCTTATTTATCAGCATTGTACTCTCTCTTAAGCATTAATAAAGTTTTTGAGGTTTTTAAGTTTAATTCCAAGTTTCCTTTTATTCCAAGTTATAAGTAATTAATCTATGCTTAATTGTGTTTAAAAAGCTCTCATTATAGCTTATTTATAAGCTGTTTTCATGAATCAACTAAAAAAGGTTAAGTAGTAACAAGAAAAGTCACAAAAATCTCCCAAAATTACCACAACTTATAATTTGGATGATAAGCCAAAAAGGGAAGGGCTTATGGACAATACCAGCTTATCAAATAAGCTGGAGCTTGTAGACAAAGCTTTCAATAGCTTATTTACCTCTGTTTTGAGCAAAAGGGTTTTGTAAGTCAATTTTCCTCATTTAATCTTATTTTTCTGTATTAGCTTATTTTCAGCTTATTTTTGCTTATTTTTCTTTTTCAATATGATTATTTATGTTTATTATTGATGTATGAATGCTTATTTTTAAGACCCTTGGCCTCATTAACTCTAAATCAGTTTAAAAGGCTTAAGTCAGAAATTAAAGGAGTGTTTGGGACAACCATTAAAATGGGTCAAAACAGGTTTTGCAATGGGTCAGGTCATTGAGTTTACTTTGTTCATCAATTTTAAGTAGTTCTAAGCTGTTTTAATAGTTTTGATAAGCTAAAAGTTGTTTTCAAAAGGTTTGTGTGTCCAAGGTGCAAACTGTGGTAATAGTTTTTTCTCAAACAACTTATTCATAAGCTGTTGATTAAAGGACATTTGGTGTCACTTTAAACTTGTTTTTTTTGTCTTAGAATGCAGTAGTAAGGTTGCCTTGTCAAAGTCTTTTTGTTACTTAAGTGTTTGGTCCAAGTCTAACTGCCATATCAGTTTCATAAATAGCAAAGTGTCCTTTTTCATTTTAAATTTTAGATAAGCTAGGAATAGAATTAGAGTCTAAATTTTGGTAGTCAAGTAGCTTTTAGGACATTGATCATCTGTTAGGGCTTATTTTCCACTTTAGAGCTTATTTTAAGTACTATTTGAGGTCCGCAAGTCGCCCAATTTTACTTCAAATCTGTCATAAAAAAGGGAAGTAAAAATGAATGTTTGCAGTTTTTGATCAACTTTAAAATAGTGTAAAAAAGTTCCAAAATGCTTTTTGATTGCTGATTTGGAAAGCTCATAGGCCATATTTTAGCTAGAAAGAAAGTTTTTTCCTTTAAAATTTCATTTGTTTGCTTATTTTTAAGCCCAAAGTTAGTGGGTTGGCCTGTTTTGATCCTCTTGAGGGTCAGTTGCTTATTTGTTTTCCCTAAGCTTATTTGTGCTTATCTTTGTGCTTAATTGGTTCATTGGTGTTCATTAGGATAGCATTAAGCTAGTTCTAGCTTATTTCACTCCTTGGTAGCTTATTAAAGCTTATTGCTTGAATCTGTTTAAGTTTAAGCCAAAAAGCCACCACAACCAACTTTAAGCCCATCTTCTGGATTATTTATAAGATTTCACAAAAAGTTATAGTTAACATAATTGCTTATTTTTATGTCCTTAAGACTTTCCAAAAGATAAAAAAAATTCGAAAAATAAAATAAAAGGGGAAGTCCAAGGGAGCCGAGGCTCGAACCCTGGACCTCGACCCTTATAAGCCTCCCACACACAAACACATTACCGCTGCGCCCTTGGGACTTCTCTGTCAAAGTCCCAAGTGGTTATTTATTTAAAGGCATTTTGGCCAATTTAGCCTATAAGTTGTTGGGCTTATTTTGACAGCTTATTTGATAAGATGGTCAAGCCAGCTTATTTTTCTTAGGTCCGTCACACTTTCAAGTATTTTTGTAAATTTTTCAGAATTTTTTATAAACTTTTAGTATTTTTTTTTATTTTCTTTTAAAACTTAAAAAAATCATAAAAATTAAAACAATATTCAGAAAAATATTAACTTTTTTTAAAAATTTTCCTTTTTCATATATTTTGTAGGAAAAATGTTAAAACGTCTGTAGGGTTAATATTTCAAAAATTCATTTTTTATAGAACGGGTTTTGTCCCGGTTTTTGTTTTGACTCGTTTTTGGGTCAAACGACCTCCGTTTTTAGTCTAGTTTTTTTTAAACTTCGTTATTTGTCATTTAGAATCTATTTTAGCTTTTAAATTTGTTCTAGGGTTTAATTTGCAAAATTTAGGTTTTTAACCCTCGCGTTTTTTATATTTACGTCTACGTTTTAGTTTAAAATTGTTCTAGCTCTCCTTTTTAGGTTTAATTTATTCGTTTTTGCATTTTTAACTTGTAGTAATAGAAAACCAATTATAACTTTGTTCATATTCAAACATCCAAACATCATCCGTCTTCGAATGTTTCTTTCAGCCTGTTGGGTACAAATACGACCCGGGAATCATACTTCCGGTTATATATATTATAATTTGTGAATACTTGACCAATCTTTGGCTAAAGGTAATTGGTTGAGTGTTTGCTCATATATTATATATATATATATATATATATATATATATATATATATAGTAATATATATTTTATGAACGAATCTTCCCAAGGATCAAATCTCCATAGGCCGGTCGAAAATATAACAATGGGTGTGGTCCCGGACCAAAACACGACATTATTATGTTGTGTAATAAACGACTTGTGAACACCAAACCAAATCAATAAAAAGTAACCAAGCCATAAGCATCACATCGTCCAAGATCCAAGGGCGTCTATGGACCTATGATATGTGTTGTCCGATATCGATCAACACTAGCAGCACAAACAACAGAACCGTCGCTAAACCTGTCGGAACCGTATAAGCACTAGGAGGAACCTATTTAAGCGACCAGTTAGATAATAATATAGGACCAGCAGAAACCGAGGACCAACAATCACGCAGGTAATATAATGAAACCAGCAAGAACAGTGACGCCAATAGGAATTACCGAGTGTGACGAGAACAAAGAAATGCTTATATGTATCTGATCCAGCAACTTTATCCAGTCCAATAATCTTTTGCCCAAATACAAGCCCATCTTGAGAGGTAATTAACACCAACCTATGAACATACCACAAGTACTCCATGATATTGGCTTTCCATAAATCTTGTACAATGTCTGCTATAATCAAGTGTATATCTGCGTTTAAAAAATATCATAAGAAATAGAGGAAGAATTTAAATTCAAAATTGTTCATCACAATCAGCCCCAAGGTCAACATACCCAATAAGTAACTCACTACCTCTCAATCAGGAAATAACATCTCTACAAAATTAGGGTTTCTAAAAAAAATTCATTTATCTACCCGACTAAAGCTCAGCCTCCCATATCAAACTACGTCCAAATAACCACATGTTCTTTATACCAACTAGAAATCATAATCAGAAAACAATACAAATCATAACAAACAATAATAAAACTTCTAGATACAAATCACACCTGCCCCACAAAAAAAAAACCATACAAATTACTATATATCCCCACCCATATAACATTACATCCCTCCAATATATCCCCATAATTCCCCCAAACACCACCCCCCCATCTCCATCATACACCAAATTCCCCCACTTCAAAAAAAAATCCACAAAATTCAATTTACATCATAATAAATCCATCAATAAACCCCCTCATATAAATCCTTCAAACTATAAATACCCCCACCAAAACCAATCATAAACAAAACAACCTCCCCCACAAAATCACACTCAACACCCACTACCCTTCTTTCAATCACCCCCAATAACCCACCTCAAATCTCCCACTTTACATCAACCCCTATCAATCAACCTCTCTTCCACATCCAACCTCCACCCCACCCAACACACTTAAAATAACAAACCCCAACCACACTTCCTCAATACCCACACCAATTAAACACTAACTCCACACAAATTCTCTAATAAATCACCATTAATAATACCACTCATACACACAAACAAAAATTTTCTTAACCCCTCCCAATCAACACATACCCTACAACACATACAACTATTACACAATAAACAAAAACAAACAAAATCTATATTTAAAATTCCACACCCATTACCAACAACACTATCACCTTCCCAAAAAAACCCATATCCCTTCCCTCTCCAATCTCCCACTCTCAACTTCCTCCCTCACCCCCTCAACCCTCATAACACTCACCCATACCCCCTCACCCTATTCACATACACTAACTCACCCTTAACCCCATAATACCCATAACCATCACCCCATTACCCATAAAACCTTTTTCAACCCCAAACCCAAGATACATTTCCTGCAACCCATCCAACACAATTCCCAAAATCTCTAACAAATACATCAACTACACTTACAACCTCCTGTGAATATTACATCGATAATTTATTAAAACCCATACTAACTCCAAGTCACAGATAAACTCAAAAAATTTGTCTTTTGTATATATTTTAATCCCCAAAAAAAATGATATATATAATTTAATAGAAACAAGTATATTTATAAAATATTTATATTTCCTATATTTCCGATTACCCCCATTTTGTTTTATTTATATATTCTCGTAACGGACTTCTACAAGAAGTAGTTACAACTCGTCTAGGCAGACGTACCTAAGCCGTGTTAGTAGTAGTATAGCAGACTGGGGGTGTTATTGTTTCTAGGGAATAGGTTAGGAATGTTGATCACTCTAAAAAATTCTAGGGTTGAGAGAGATTTATTTGTGTGTTTTTATATTTTATAGAAAGCATGTAAATATATGGTTTGAGAGGTTTGGTTTGATAAATAATAATAGAAACAGAAAATAATAAGAACTTATCTATGGTGTTAAACTTTATGATCAACTTGATGTATTTACTTAATCATGCATACGCTTATATGATTGCATCTCCTAATATGTTGCCTTCGTCACACTAGTCGCTGATATGTGTAAGTATTTCCTTAGGACTATGCACCGAATAACGGACCAGTATCTATTTAATATTATTAGGAAAACAAGTAAGTAAGTATGAAGGGACACTTACGAAGTCCCTAATAGTTATATTAAGAATGCATGTGAAATAATTAAAAGAGGATAACCCATTTTTAAGGGGTAAGGTTATTATGAAGACTGTTCCGATGATATCCTTTCTACGGCTCGCATTTCCCTAGAGTGTCTAACAAACGATCCCGACATGAGTCTAGATTTTCTAAAACCTACGCGCACAATCATCATTAATAAGCAAAATAATACTAAGCAAATACAAGGAGGGTTTAAGCCTTCACATTTTATACATAAAGCAAATATAAAAAAAAATACGACAACACATAGCCTATTGCAATCTACAGTGAATACATTTACATGTATTAAAACTGGTCTTCACGGTATGTTCATATGGGTATTGCTGCCTACACATGACCTATGAATAGCTACAAGAAGCTAGGGGTTGGTCTCTTACGTTAAACCAGATCACCAAAATATACACACTTGAAGAACCCTAAAATCGGTTTACTAAATCTTAGAACTCTCAGCCCTACGTTCTCGTTATAATCGACGCCGTCGCTACGTAGATTGATTCTCTAATATCCCTCCTTGTAGACGGCTATTTATTAATGCCATCATAATCTTGCCGCTACACATCACATTTTGACCCATCACCAGGATGGATCCGACCGGTGTCACTTTATGCCTGCTAAGTGCCCGCTTTCATGTTTGAAAGTAATACTTCTACAAGGATTTGGTGTAGGTCCGTAATCTCGTTCGTTTTTTCTTCAAATGAGCCCAACAGTCAGTGTTCATATACCTCCAAATGCCATCAATTATCCTAAAAAATCTGAAAACACTGATTTAACACATAATTTGGGCATATTTACATCATTTTTAGGGGGTTGAGATTACCACAAAATAGTGAGTATAGAAATGACACTGCTCATCAAATTTCTCTATATTTGGGATTTTCTTGTCCTCAAGCAATTGGACTTTTTACATTAGACAATAGCAATATGTGGGCCCATTTAAGACCTAGGTCTTTTAAAAGTATTTTTACAAAACACAACCCTTATAGTACCTCGTAATAAAAGCAAGGAAAGGCATGTACACTAGAATCTCACATAAGTTGTTTGGGATTTTCTTTTCTATAGGGTGTTATAATTAAATTATAACATAATAAAGGATCAGAAATAAACACTCTTTTATCCTGTCATCAGATATAAATTGACCATAGGCTTTGTAAAGGATCCACAAAATTCACCGATGGGGCGCAAGCTTATTCATTACTATCAGAGGTCTTTTAAAGGGTTGGTGGGGTGTAGGTGTAAGAGAAACATATAATGGGAAACGGAAAAGATGGGTTACATTTAGGTGGCTTTGGGTGGGAATTTGGAGTGGATGGGTTAGTTAATTAATTATAAGTATTTACTACTGCTGGTTTGGTTGCTAAGCCAAGACTCGGACGAAGATATACAAACTCTACACAACTTTACATCAATCTCTTTCTTTTTCTTTTCTTGACTCTATGATAAACATAAACATAAGCAAATGGCAGCTCGTACATTTTTTTTATTTTTTTTTATATACAATTTTTTTCGTACACTTTTGCCCTGCCGTTGCTTAAACATATAATACATCATGAGGGTTTTCTATATACACCCCTACACTTAAAAGACTTTTATCATATCAATTATTTACATCTAACTAAGACCCGATTTGAGGTAGATCAAAATATCATGGAAATCATCTAACAAACGTATGGGGGTAATTTGATTTAACTTTTATTACTCCCATTCTTTGCGATATAAATACTACCATAAATTACCAATCGTCCAAAACTGTATTTACAAGGATAAGGACTTAGAAACCGTGTACTTAAATAATTAACTTGGGTTAAAACAATAATGTACTAAATGTGAGTACATAGAAGGTAGGCTAAGGCGATTTAGATGTAACGATTGGTTTAAGGGTTAACAATGCTCTTCATTAATAGTCTGGCTTACAAGTAAAATCGTTGAGAGTGTGAAAGAAAAGGATAGCTTGGAGGGTTGTACTAGGGGTATCCTGCACTAAAAATGAGTTCATGGCAAGGGTGTGGATAGTTATATGATCGGTGTGACATAATAAACAATTAAAGGTTTAATCATGGTTAATATATATGGACTCTTATCTAGCAAATCCTAATACTCACTATGCGGTCTCGGGATGCATCACAAAAAAAGTATATGAACAATAAGCTTCCCCTTAAAAGTATACTAACCATCTCTTGAATCTCGGACTTTAATTGGCTTGAAATAGTAGGTATCAATGAAACATCCAAGTGCAATAACATCCTCCTCTCTCATGTAACTGTTGCCTCAGCCGGCGATCTACCTCAATCCTTTGTTGCATCTCACAAAAAGGGTGAACTTGTTACATAATCGATTAAAAAGCTAATGCATCAAACGTCTTCACAATATCCTTATCTGATTTAGTGCGAACAAGACATGTTTATTACACCTCAGTTATGGATCACTGTTGGTCCCTGACCTACCTCACCATAACCGCCAAACCATTGATCCATCTCAGATCAAATCAGTGACAATAATAATACGGTGTAAAAACAGCGGGTAATTATTACCAGATACAAACGAAAATTTGTACCTCAGCTAAGGTTCATCGCTGATCCCAGATCAAAACTCTCCATAGCCGGTCGAAATATAACAATGGGTGTGGTCCCGGACCAAAACACGGCATTATTATGTTGTGTAATAAACGACTTGTGAACACCAAACCAAATCAATAAAAAGTAACCAAGCCATAAGCATCACATCGTCCAAGATCCAAGGGCGTCTATGGACCTATGATATGTGTTGTCCGATATCGATCAACACTAGCAGCACAAACAACAGAACCGTCGCTAAACCTGTCGGAACCGTATAAGCACCAGGAGGAACCGATTTAAGCGACCAGTAGAAACTTATAGCGACCAGCAGAAACCGAGACCAACAATCAGCAGGAACATAATGAAACCAGCAAGAACCAAGTGACCAGTAGGAATTACCGAGTGTGACCAGAACAAATGAATATGCTTACATGTACTCAGATTCAGCCCAACATTCATATCCAGTCCACATTATATTCTGCCCAAATACAAGCCCATCTTGAGAGGTAATTAACACCAGCCTATGAACATACCACCAGTACTCCATGATATTGACTTTCCATAAATCTCGTACAATGTCTGCTATAATCAAGTGTATATCTGCGTTTAAAAAATATCACAAGAAATATGGGAAGAATATAATTCCTATAAATCTGGTACATTCCACAAATCACGCACCAAGGTCAAACCACATACCCACATACCAGTTACACACTACGATTCAATCAGGGAAATAAAATCCCTACAAATTAGGGTTTTCTAAAAACAAATTCATTTATCTCCCCGACCTACAACCTGCAGCCTCCATATCAAATACGTACCAGATAACACAATAGGATCGTGTCATCACCTATCCTTGTCACCAGCAGCAATCCAGAAAACACATAACAATCCACGTTCAAAACATGTTGTTCCCTTAGGGAGTAAATATATCATCAGCACCAAACTCCCTTTCCTCTTTTCTGAATTAGGATCGAGTTGTGAAAAACCCTAGTGTTCCTGGATGAACGAATCTGCTGTAGACACCATGCTTCGAAACTCCTTATAAACCAACAAAAACATGACCACGAACCTGATGTATCACTTCTGGAAAACATAGATCCTTTGGATATGGTAACCTGCTGCTTTGTGTGAAACCTGCTTGCTCTTCAACCCACGACTGCTGCTATAGAAGAATTAGGGTTTGCATAAAAACCCTAAAATTAAATACGCCTTTTTATTAATAAAAACAGAAAAATAATTTACACGAAAACCTTATCAACCCTAGATCAAGAGCCACGAGGCTCTGATACCAATTGTAAAATCTAAGAATCTGGACTCAACTAGGGTATGAATAACATTGATTGATTAAGCACAGCGGAATATGAAATAAGAATACAATCAACATTACTAATAAGGTTTTCTTTATTCAAACATAATAAAGAAACGAACTAGCTAACTACTAAACACGCTTTCTAATCGTCTAGACTCTCATTGGAGAAGTCTGCTATGAAAAATGGATGCTTGTAACCTAGATGCCTCCCCTCTTTATATCATAGAGGGAGGTTACAAGAAACCCTAGCTTACTCATAAAGCTAACTAACTATTACATATTAGGTCCTCATTGTTTCTTCTTTCTTTATTTCTGCTTGTGGGTTTTGTAATCATCAAATCTGTAATTCCCAACATAGCACAAAAGGAAAATATTTCAAAGAGAAAAGGCAAAAGCCACCTTGAGCAACACTAGCACGCATAGGAAGATCAAAGCTCCAAACAAGATTAAAGCTCCGAACAAGATCAAAGCTCCAAACAAGATCAAAGCTCTGAACAAGATCAAAGATCCGAACAAGATCAAAGCTCTGAACAAGATCAAAGCTACAAACAAGACCAAAGCTCCGAACAAGATACTTTAAGGAACACTCGACCTAACTTTGGAAATTTTGCGAGTTAATTTTCTTAATCGCATCGAAAGGCTCCTTCAGCCGGGAAGAGGCTATTCGCTCTGCCGTAGGAATAACCTTTCTAACGACCATAGGCTCAGAATTACTCGCAAATAACTTCGTCCGGAGTTGGAGCAGTGATGCGGTTGTCGTAACGGACTTCTACAAGAAGTTTTACAACTCGCTAGGCAGAGTACCTAACCGTTGTAGTAGTAGTATAGGCAAGACTCGGGGGTTGTTATTGTTCTCTAGGGGAATAGGTTAGGAAGGCTTGATCACGGTCTAACAAAATTCTAGGGGTTGAGAGAAGATTATTTGTGTGTTTTTATATTTTATAGAAAGCATGTAAATCTATGGTTTGAGAGGTTGGTTTGATAAACTAATAACTAAACAAATTAATAAACTAATCTACTGGTGATAACTTTATGATAATTGAATGTATTTACTTAATCATGCACTACTTATCAGATTGCATCTCCTAATACTGTTGCCTTGTCACACTTGTGATGATATGTGTAAGTATTTCCTAGGTCATGAACGGATTACACGGACCCGTCATCTATTTAATATTCCATTAGGGCAACACACAAGTAAGGTAGTATGAAGACTATTACAAGGCCCCTAAGAGTATATTAAATGCATGTGAAATAACTTAAGAGGGATCAACCATATAAAGGGGTAAGGTAGTATGAAGACTGTTACCCGATGATATCCTTTCTACGCGCTCGCATTTCCCTAGACGTGTCTACAACGATACAGACAAGAGCTTGTTTTCTAAAACCTAACGCGCACAATCATCAATTAAGAAGCAACAATAAAAGGATCTAAGCAAATACAAAGGAGGGTTTAGCCTCACATGTTATAAAGAAAGCAAAGAGATAAATCAATCACACAACACATAGACATATTGAATGATTAATGATGAATAACCTTACTTGGATTAAAACATGGATTCAAGGTAGTTCAATAGGGTTTTGAGGCCCTAAAAATGACCTATGAAGCTGCTACAAGAGCTAGGGTTGGTCTCTTAAGTTATACAAAGTTATCCCAAAAGTTACACACTTGAAACCCTAAAATCGGTTTAATATATATAGAGATATCGCTGCGACAGCGTCGCGTTATAATCCTGACGCCGTCGCTACGTAGATGATTCTAGATCCTCATTGAGTCGGCTATGTCTTAATGCCATCACTAAATCTCTGACGCCGTCACTAAATCTTTGACACCATCACCAGATGGATCACGACGGTGTCACTTTATGCCTGCAATGCCGTTTCCATGTTCTGTAAGTAATACTTCTACAAGGATTTGGTGTAGGTCCGTAATCTCGTTCGTTTTTTCTTCAAATGAGCCCAAGTCACGTGTATTTCCTCCAAATGCCATCCAAGTGCTAAAAATCTGAAAACAAATGATTAAACACATAATTTGGGCATATTTACATCATTTAGGGGGTTGAATGACCACAAAATAGTGTATAAAATGACACCTCATCAAATATCTCTATAGTTGGGATTTTCTTGTCCTCAAGCAAATGGGCTTTTCTACATAGACAATAGCAATATGTGGGCCATTTAACCTACTCTTTAAAAGTATTTTACAACACAACCTTCTAGACCTCGTAATTAAAAGCACGGAAAGCAGGAAAGCATACACTAGTCACCTCACATAAGAGTTTGAATTCTCTCTTCTCTCGGGTTTATAAATAAATTATAACAATATGGGAAACAGAAAATCAACACTCATTACCTGTCATAGCATATAAATTACCATAGGCTTAGTAAAGGATCAAACCTTCACCGCTGGGCGCAAGCATTATTCATTACTATCCAAGAGGTCTTTTAAAGGGTTGTGGGGTGTAGGTGTAAGATAACATATAATGGAAACGGAAACAGATGGGATACATTTAGGTGGCTTTGGGTGAATTTGGAGTGGAAGGGTTAGCTAATTAATTATACGAATACACGCTGGTTTGGTTGCTAAGCCAAGACTCGGACGAAGATATACAAACTCTACACAACTCTAAATCAATCTCTTTCTTTTTCTTTTCTTTACTCTATGATAAACATAAACATAAGCAAATGACAGCCTGTACATTTTTTTACTTTTTTTTATATACAATTTTTTTCGTACACTTTTGCCCTGCCATTGCTTAAACATATAATACATCATGGGGGTTTTTAGATACACCCCTACACTTGAACTTTTATATACTCAATTATTTACAATCTAACTAATGACCCGATTTGAGGTAGATCAAAATAACATGGAAATCATCTAACAAACATATGGGGGTATTGATTTAACTTTTCTTCCCCATTCTTCTGCGAAATAAATACTACCATAAATACCAATCGTCCCAAAACTGTATTTACAAGGATAAGGACTTAGAAACCGTGTACTTAAATAATTAACTTGGGTTAAAACAATAATGTACTAAATGTGAGTACATAGAAGGTAGGCTAAGGCGATTTAGATGTAACGATTGGTTTAAGGGTTAACAATGCTCTTCATTAATAGTCTGGCTTAACCAGAAAATTACGAGAGCTGTGAAAAAAGGATAGGCTTGGAGGGTTGTACTAGGGGTATCCTGCACTAAAAATGAGTGCATGGCAAGGGTGTGGGATAGTTATATGATCGGTGTGACCATAATAACAATTACAGGTTTAAAACATGGGTTAATCCTAATGCCTCTTATCTAGCAAATCCTAATACTCACTATGCGGTCTCGGGATGCATCACAAAAACTAGTTCTAGAATTTAATATACTATTGGTACACTCATATACTTTAATACCGATCTCAATGCTCCAGAAAAGGCGACAAAGACCACACGTACACATCCGTAACGACGGAATAGACACATATGACTGCTCACTCCTTAACTCAAGAAAGCTAAAGGTATAAACTATCTTGGATATCAATAATGGATACCCGAATTCCTAAAGATCTAAAGGCGAACCTCACATTTTTGGGGTGGAATTCTGAGGGTTTTTGTGCTAGTCATATACATTCCTATCTCTGAGACGCTATTAATACTTGGTTTTCGTCGGTATGTGTCATAATTTTTTTTAAATTTGGGTCAAAATTACCTTTTTATGCTATGTTTAGATATATTACCCATCATTTTAAGGAACAAAGCAAATAGAAAATGAAAGAATAGTTTCTAAGACTTATTTCCCCTTTACACTTAAGTTGAACATTGTCCTCAAAGTTCAATAGAAGTACCCGTAAAAACGAATAAAGGGAAAAGAAAACAAGTAAAAAAAACTAGTAGTCCTATGGTTTGTTCATTAATGGAGAAAAAACATGTGATAACTGGTTAAATCGTCCTTCAAGAATCATCTAATGAAAACATCCTAAGATATTCCAAGCTTTTTCTCATTAAATATTACGTGTAATCAAAGACAAAGACAACTACACCAAGCGTAAATCCATGAGATAGATATATATATACAATAAGAGTTTAGGGTTTCGACTCTATTAAAATAGTAAAGATAGGATGAGAGAATTGCTAAACTCATGGTTTTGCAGGTTTATAAAAGAATTGAAACTTTATTTAAGTGTTGTACAAGTTAATTTTCAAAAACACTTAAAATTTTTGAATTCTCCTGTAACTGGGAATTTGACGCCGTCAGGAATATCTTGACCTCGTCACAAGTGTCGCGGTGACGACGTCGCGTGTAAATCGTGACGCCGTCTCCACACTATGTGAAAACTCATTTTTTGTTTTTGATGAAAAATTTCCTACACTCGTTTTTATAAGTTATTTTCCTGTACAAAATGCTGCCTAACAACCTGAGAATAATAATTCAATCATATGACTCGAAACTGACGCGGATTAATCTAAACAATTCATTTTAAATGTTTAAATTTGGTTCTAAAACTCGGATATTTTCCCTACACTTATTTTGTTGTAAAATACATTTGATTGCAAATAAGACGAAGTTATAAACAAACAAAACATGATTACAAAACAATTCAAACATAATAAAACAAACAATATAGAATTAAAACACAAGACACTCCTAATATACGAGAAAAGTAAATATTGGGTTGCCTCCCAAAAAGCGCTTTTCTTTATTTACGAGTCTTGTAGCTAGACTCGAAGTCACATGTTCTTACGTGCCTTCATGAATGCTCATGTGTCCCCGAATGAGCCATTCTTTCATACTTTCATCCACTTGGTATTCGGGACCTAGGTTTAAGCAATTTTTGTACATAAATTTATTCTTTTCATAAGCATTCTTAAACCCGTTAGTTATATCTCTTTGATTTAGCACAAGGATGGGTGGAATCTTACTCCATGATACGTGCCCCCAATGTTTAAGCCTAGGTATGGTGCGTGGCATTTGGAATGTGTAATTATCAAAGATCCTATTGAAAGACATTAATCTCTTAGCGCAATCATATTCGAGTTTAGTGATTTTCCTAAAGGGTTTACCTATTACAACTTCAGCCATATTTATCTGAATAAATTCCCCTATGTCTTCTAATACCACAAAATTTGTGATGTAGGTAAAGCTGCCTACAAACACGTAGACATCCCTAACAACAGCAACTAAGTTTTTCCCTGTACTTTCTAATCCTTACACTATTATAGTGT
Organism: Tanacetum coccineum; assembly: GCA_026074375.1. Lineage (NCBI taxonomy): Eukaryota > Viridiplantae > Streptophyta > Magnoliopsida > Asterales > Asteraceae > Tanacetum > Tanacetum coccineum. The sequence continues at coordinate 15,263 of BQNB010115651.1, forward strand.
TGTAGGCTTTACGCGTAATAATGTTCATCGGTAAGAAGGGGTCAAAGTAAGTGGCAGACTTCCTAAATCTAATCATACATTAGAATTCCAAGTCATCCCCATCGAAACTATTAATTGCCTTTTCTCGGCGTAGCATTCCAACATTTTCGTACTCAATAAATTCATTAAGCACTTCACCGTCATCTGAATCATTATCTAAATAAGGAAAGGGAGAAACAAGGGGTGTGTCTACCGATTCATCATTGTACTCAAGGTCATTCGTATTAGTCTCATTAGGTTGGTTGGTGAGGTCTTAAGGAATCATTCAATACTCTCTAGACGAGAGTCAATGAAGGCCAGAATTTTCTGTAGCTCGTGGAGCTCTTGGATGGCTTGTGCGCGCATCGCAGCTGGTAGGACATGACGATTATTAGTTGGTGGTGGATTTTCATTCTCCATAATGAAGAGTGGAATAGTCAATGGAAATTACGAATAAACACACAAAGAAAAGATAGACTACAAGAAAGCTAATATGCGGAAATTAAATTCTTACTTGAAAGGATTCAAGCAAGTAGAACTAAGTTAAACTATGATCAAAACCTAACTATTCCCCATGCAGCGGTGCCAAAAACTTGATACGGTTATCATAAGGGACTTTTACAAGAAGTTTTACAACTCCCTAGGCAGAGTACCTAACCGTTGTAGTAGTAGTATATGCAAGACTTGGGGGTTGTTATCGTTCTCTAGGGGAATAGGTTGGGAAGGCTTGATCACGGTCTAACATAATTCTAGGGGTTGAGAGAAGATTATTTTTGTGTTTTTATATTTTATAGAAAGAAGGTAAATCTATGGTTTGAGAGGTTGGTTTGATAAACTAATAACTAAACTAATTAATAAACTAATCTACTGGTGATAACTTTATGATAATTGAATGTATTTACTTAATCATGCACTACTTATCAGATTGCTTCTCCTAATCCTATTGCCTTGTCACGCTTGTGATGATATGTGTAAGTATTTCCTAGGTCATTAACGAATTACATGAACCCGCCGTCTATTTAATATTCCATTAGGGCAACGCACAAGTAAGGTAGTATAAAGACTATTACAAGGCCCCTAAGAGTATATTAAATGCATGTGAAATAACTTAAGAGGGATCAACCATATAATAAGGTAAGGTATTATAAAGACTGTTATCTGATGATATCCTTTCTACGCACTCGCATTTCCCTAGACGTGTCTACATCGATACAGACAAAAGCTTGTTTTCTAGATCCTAGCGCGCACAATCATCAATCAAGAAGTAACAATAAAAGGATCTACAATCCGACTTTCATGCAATCATAAGCAAATACAAAGGAGGGTTTAGCCTCGCATGTTATAAAGAAAGCAAAGAGATAAATCAATCACACAATACATAGACATATTGAATGATTAATGATAAATAACCTTACTTGGATTAAAACATAGATTCAAGGTAGTTCAATAGGGTTTTGAGGCCCTAAAAACGACATATGAAGCTGCTACAAGAGCCAAGGTTCGTCTCCCTAAGTTATACAAAGTTATCCCAAAAGTTACACACTTGAAACCCTAAAATCGGTTTAATATATATAGAGATATCGCTGCGACGACGTCGCATTGTAATCCTGACGCTGTCGCTAGGTGGATGATTCTAGATCCTCATTGAGTCGGCTACGTCCTGACGCCGTTACTAAATCTCTGACGCTGTCACCAGATGGATCACGACAGCGCCGCTTTATGCCTGCGACGCCGTCTCCACGTTCTGTAAGAAATACTTCTTCAAGGATTTGGTGTAGGTCCGTAATCTCGTCTGTTTCTTCTCCAAATGAGCCCAAGTCACGTGTATTTCCTCCAAATGTCATCCAAGTGCTAAAAACCTGAAAACAAATAATTAAGCACATAATCTGGGCATATTTGCATGATTTAAGGGGGTTAAATGACTATGAAATAGTGTATAAAATGACACCTCATCAAGCAGGTAAACAAGCACCCTCCGCGGCTAGGATGGTGGTATGATCAACAAAAACATTGGACCAGCTAGCATTGACACCGGAACAGACGAGAACAAGATATGCTATGTTATGAAGTTTAACATATCGAAAAACACTTGGAGAAGGTAGGTGAGCTGCATGCCTAAAGGAACGGTGCATTATCAAGGATTCTAGCTCATCTTGCTTTAATATAGACGAATATATATGCATATCTTTTTAAGTCATAATAGAAATATGAGGAAGCAACAAATATCTAGCCCGGATGAACATAAGCAGCAAAGCTAATCACTAAAGGAAGCAGTGTAGCCGAATAACATAAATATCTCCTACCAAAGCAGAAAACGGGAAAGCTCAATGATATAATCTCAACCAAAGGATGATGGAACAACCTTTGGTAAGGCAATATCTCTAAGGAAATCGAACAACCGTGGGAAGAGGAAGCTCCTCTAACTAGCTCAGAACCTCCGAAAGAGAAGGACGCAATATCAACATACTCTGAGCATGTAAGAACATAAGAAGCATCACTTCGAAAAGACTCGATCGGCTCCAGCCTTGCTTAGGCTTATTGAGACTTGGCATACAATTCACCATCGAAAGGCAGTGAATTACTCTCGGGGAATCACCAACCGAATCGATATTCTTTTTGTCGCCCACAAAATATGGGATGGACAATCGGAATCTTGGACCAAAAGTGCGAAAATAAGAGACATTTACACATAATTGGAGTCTAGCATTCCCAATCAAGAATTGCAAATACTAGACTAGGGGGACATGATGAGGTATAGTCTCCTCCAGCCAACCAAGAGGATCTAAGTGCATAACGAAGAACATTCTACTCAAGCCAATCAGGAGGATTTAATGACAAGTTTAGATGAAACCAATATCACACCCATCAAGCATGCCGCTACAACAAACATTTAAGTCTAGCATGACATGACTAAGACCATATCATACTAGAATAGGGGGACATGATTTGGTATATCTCCTCCGGCTAATCAAAAGGAGATAATGACAATCAACTACTCTTAATACCAAAGATAAACCGAGCAAACCACGTTAGGATAAAGCAGACATCCAGAGCAGACCTCTGAAGCAGACATCCAGAGCAGACTTCTCGAGCAGACCTCTGGACCATCCGAAGGAGGCAGTCACAATTAACTTACTCCTTTGAAGATACTTATGATATAGGCACCCAATGCCGGAACAGTACTCTGGAGATAGTTGGACGATCGAAGGATGGTTCAGGTTTGGAGTCAGTAGCATCGGTGCTGGTCAGACTAGTATAATGTCAGAAGGACCAGGCCAGGACCACAATAACACGTGGTGACAAAAGGACAGACTAGGACCACAATGACACGTGGTGACAAAAGGACAGACCATGGCTATAATTCTCTTGTCTTCAAGTGAAGCCCCACTAGTATAAAAAAAGGGTGTACCCCAAATGATCCACCAGGTTACACACACACTGAACCATACTTATTCTCTTTTTCTCTCTAGTTTCCCTCACTAGAATATACACCAACATATACCGATGCTTACTCTCACGCCGGAGGTTGGTCTCGGATTAACACCCCGGGGTGAGCTAACGGTGTTATGTCTTATTTTCAGCTAGGGGACGAAGGAGCTACAACAACCTCCAAAGTAGTCAAATATGAACCACATTCTTGCTCTCAGCTGATGAGCCGAAGGAGACACTTCCGAATGAACCACCTCCGAAGGAACCAAAGCTGAACCAGATAATTCTTACATTCGAGGCCCATTTGCCAAGCCCAAACGGCCCACCCAAATATGCTTCAACAGACTAACTCGATCATAATTATATGGCCATAAGAGTACTTATCTACAAATCAGGTACTTCAATGTGCTCTATCTTGGATTTCATCAATAACGATTGGTTTTTGCTTACATGTTTGAGTTTTCTTATGCTTTCTGTAATATTTTCATGAATAGTGGCACTTCTTTTGATGAAAGTCCAAAATTGGGCTCTCAAAAACTTCTTGACTTGCAGAGGTTTCATGAACAAATTAAATCAAGGATACTTTTCAGTCAAATTGCCTTACCCAACTTGAAGCAGCTATTGGTGTTTGCAATATCATGTATGGACATCATTAACTTGCTTCTTTTTTAACGGTAATTTATCAAAGAAAAAACTAGCAAGGAGCTAGCATTAACTTGCATCTTGGCAGAGTGTTTTATCTTAGATATCTATTTTTTATTTGCAAAGGCTGCTTTTATTTTAAGAAATTCAATTTTGCTGCACGTTTATTTGATTGTCACACTTTCTCCCTCATATTTATGAAATAACATGCATATGGCCATACTGTTGGTCCTACCTAGAGTTGGTACGAGTCTGTTACGTAATTGGTTAAATGGGTAAATTTTTATATGTGACGAGTGTTGGATTATGAACAAATATAAATTATATATGTCCGGAATTTATTCAAGCCTAAGAGGACGCACACGTTAATATGTAGAACAACGTATTTAATATATTAATGTAATATATTAATTAGTGTTTAACAAATGATCGTTAAAAGTTTAACAAGAATAAATATTAGTTGTTAATAGTTAAAAGACTAATATGCAAAAACCAGGAAAAAGGAAAGTTTGGTTTTTCCTACTCTTTCCATATAGTCTGTCGAACCACCTCCTCATGAGGAGGTGGGACACTTTGCTTGCATGCCAAGTTGAGAGGAGTATATAAGGAGATCTTAGGGTCTTTAAGAGCTCATAACTTCTCAATCCCTAAAATCCCTAAATATCTCTTGCGTTTTTCTCTAGTTAACTTGTTCGACCGGTTCCAAAACCCATCAAAGGGTTTTGGTTTTTCTCCCCTCCTTGTTGTACGATCGAACAAACAACCCTCTAGGGTTTTTGTTGTGATTAAACTAAGAAGAAGGTGTTTCGTGTGTTGATAGATTCAAAGATGAAGTTTTCATTTGGTTAAAACACTACTAGTACTAGCATACACGTTGTTTGCTAAGAACGTATTGTGTGTGTAAACTTAGAGGGATTATTCTTTTGATCCTTGGTGGTTTCGCGTGGTGTTATACACACACGTATATTGAAGAGGGTGTAACGTTTATTGCCAAAAGCAGTGTAACGTTTCTTGATAAAAGATACACATCTTCAATCCCTTGTTAATTATAAGTTCTATACATATTTGATCTTTCCGCTGCGTACTCGTGATATGTTTAATTGTTAATTAGATCTAAAATCCCAACAGTGGTATCCGAGCCAACGTGTAGAATTTGTAATTACAAGTAAAATTAGACAAATTAGGGTTCTTAATTAATTTTTAATCCCTTTGGGCGTTTTATGCATCAAGATTCGATCTTTGGGCATCAAGATTCAATCTTTATTAGTTATAAAATTAATTAGACGAATTCTAGGTTTTATGCAATTTTATAAATAAAACTTGATGTGTTTAATTGTAAATTGATTGGTTTTATGTTTAAATTAATAGTTAATTTGGCTTCCTTGATAAATACATGCAATTTATCATGGAGTGATATGTGATATTAATCTTGTTAATTGTTAAAGAATTTTTATGCAAATATGATGATCAAGAATTAAAACATAGACATTAAATTTATGTTGTTTTGATCCACAACTTTAAAAGTTAGGGAAGACCTTGACAATGTCTTAATGGGGCCTAAAAGTTGTTTGAAATTTTATGTGCTATGTGGTGTATATTCGTATAAGGCTTACGCAATCGATTATGTCGATGGATGTGGCCGAAGTTTATAGGACCAAGGATCCTTATATGAATATATGCATGTTTTAATTATTAGATAATTAGGATCATATATTGATATTTGCATGACTTAATTGTTAAGTGTTGTTATTTGAATAATTATTATGTGAATTAGTTTTATGTTTATATTATTTTTATTTTACGTATTGGACTTGTGAGAAAATAAAAGAGTTTTTTCGAAAATATATATAAACATGACTAATTATTATGAAATCAGATTTATTATGGACTATTTATAGTTCATAAAGTGTTTTCCAAACTAAAGTTTTATTTTGAATGGTTAAAACTGGACGCTATGGACTCATGGGAAGTACGGCTCATCCACTAGAACAAACTATAAGAGAAGTTTAAGGAGGATTTTCCTATAGATTTTAGGTTTTTAATACGCTTCGCGCTGACCTGATTCTCTGCTTCTTTGTGCGTTTGATTGGAGTTACCATGAACCATGGCATATCACTACAGTGTCATTATTAAAGTTTTTTTTAAAAAAAATTGCCTCTTTGTATAC
>BQNB010115652.1:0-21517 GCA_026074375.1 Tanacetum coccineum
TTCATAGTTGGTTATCTGTTTTTGATTAAATTAGTTTAGATCTTAGTCTTTCATATATTTGTCTTAAAAACCTCTAAAAAACCAAAAATATAGTAAAGTAGTTTAGATCTTAGATCAAGGCTTATTCAGTTGTTAGATCATGTTAATTAAGTTAGTTATAAGCTATTAAGAATCTGGTTGTTAAGGTTTAGCCATTAGTTTTCATTTTAAATAGTTTTTTTTCAAATCTGTCATCTCTAAAAGGGGTGTTTGGTGTAGTGCACTCTTGATTTACACTAGCAGTACTAACCTAAGTTAGTTCTGCTGAACCTTTACACTACCAGTACTAACCATAAGTTAGTACTGTTAGTTTAGATTTTAGCTTGTCAAATTCAGTAGTATTGAGTTTAGTTATAGCTTATTATGAATTTAGCTTTAGTTTTCATTTTCTAGCTTATTTCATAGCTTAATTTTGTTTTTAAAAGTCAAATTGCATCAGCAGTACCTTCACTTGAAAGTACTGTTGAACTTTTACACTAGCAGTACTAACCTCAGTTAGTACTGCTGTGTTTGTAGTTTAATTTAGAACAGTAATTTTAGGATTTAGCTTATCAAACTTTGTAGGACTTGAGTTTTAATATAGCTTAATATAGTTTAAGTCTTTAATTTCACTTTCTAGCTTATTTACATAGCTTATTTGGATTTTGTGTTACTTTGCTTATTTCTTGAGTTTGCTTAGTTCATGATCAATTTCAATAGCATAAAAGTAGTTTAAGCTTTAATCTCTTTTCATTTTTAGAATAAGCACATCATAAACTTTCTAAATCACTTTTCCTTTTTAGATTTAAGCTTTATTTGAGTATTTTATGGCTGTTTAAGTAAAAATAAGCCCAAAACCTCACTTTCTGTAAACAGTCGTAGTTTCATGCTCAATTTATTGTTATATAAGTTATTCTAGCTTAAATTTCTTTGCTTGTCATTAATAAGCATTTCATAACTTCTTAGGAAACACTTTCCTTTTTCACAATTAAGCTTTATGTGAGTTTTTATGGCGTTTTAGTAAAACATAGCCCAAACCCCTATTTCTGTATCACTATAATAAGCTCTTTTTAGAGCTTAACTTGATTTCAGACTTTATGTTTTTTGTTAATTTTGTTCCCTCAAGCTTCCTTTACAACTTTGCTTCTTGAGTTTTTCATTTAAGCTCTTTAAAAATTTCGAATGCTATTTGCTTATTTGTTGTCGGTTTATTTTCAGGACCATTACTGTTAATTCTCTTTTTAGGTGAGTTACATTAATCCTTGCCCTTAAAAGTGTTTACCCCGTTATCCTTACTTCTTTTTCACAATTAGTCCAAAGTTATTTTTTTTAATAGTGTAGTTTAAAACTTTTAATTAATAGTTATATAAGTTCTTATTAGTTTAATTAAAACATTTAATAAAAAGATAAAAACTTAGGGCTTTTATTTTAAATAATTTTTTCACTTTTTCTTTTATTTAGTAAAATATATTATTTTACATTTTTAGGGTTAAATTTTAGTCAATTTAACTTTATAGTTGCATTTACCGTATTTGTATTAATATGTCATTTTAATTTAATTTTCATCTTTTTCCAAACAAACAATCATTTTCATTCAAATCAGGATCCGAACCTAAACATGGTTTCAATTTCACTAGTCATTGGGGATAACGACCCGGGTGATCATACTTACCCGGTTTAATATACGTATTTTATATTATATTATATATATTTTTGAGAGTGAATTTTATCAAGGGTAACTTGGTAATTTTCTTTATTACTCTTAAGGTTATATTCTATATATATATTTTTTACGTGTGTTAAAACTTCACATCAGGCCTATTTGTTGGTTGAAGCTAAAAGTAAGAGTTCATGGTGTTGGTTCTTACAGTGTTTGGATGATGACTAATGAGGTGTCATTTTATACACTTTTTCAAGGTCATTTAACCCCTAAATCATGCAAATGTGCCCAAAATACGTGCTTAATCATTTCTTTTTGTGTTTTTAGCATTTGGGAAGCTCTTGGAGGATATACACGTGACCTGGACTCATTTGGGGAAGAAGCGGGACAAGATTGCAACTTTACACGAAGTGGTTTTAAGAATACGCGTACAGTGCTTGGAGACGGCGTCAGGATTCTTGGCAACGCCATCAGGATCTACAAGGGATGGCGTCACAACCTTTGTGACGTCGGCAGAACTAAACCGCCTCAAAGAAACCCTAAGAAGATTTGACGAAGCGACGACGTCATAAATCTTGTGACGCCTTCGCGATCTATTTTCTATATATACAAACCTCGTTTAGGGTTTTTAGTGTGTAACTTTTGGGAGACGAACCCTAACTATTATAGTTCGAGTGTAGCAGCTTTTAGGGCATTTTTAGGGTATCAAAACCCTATTGTATCAGCCTTAAACCTATCTTTTAAACAAGTGAAGTTCATTTATCCTTAATCATTTAATATGTTTATGTGTTGTGTGATTGATTCGTGTTCTTCTCTTTCTTTTAATATGCTTGGCTAGATCTATTAGTACTTACTTATGATTGCATGAAACTTAGTTTGTAGATCCTTTTAATATTGCTTTTTGTGATGGATGTGCGCGTTAGGCTCTAGAAAACTAGCTATAAGATATTACATTAGCATAGGCATCTAGGGAAACGCGAGTGTGTAGAAAAGATACCATCGGTAACAGTCTTCATACTACCTTACCCCTAATATGGTTGATCCCTCTTAAGTGTTTTAATGCATGTAATGTACTCTTATGGGCCTTGTAATAGTCTTCATACTACCTTATATGTGGGTTGCATTAACGAAATATTACATAGACGGCAGATTCGTGTAATCTGTTCATGACCTAGGAAATACTTACACAGATCATCACAAGTGTGACAAAGCAATAGAAATAGGAAAAGAAAACTGAGGAGTAGTGCATGATTAAGTAAATACGTTCGTCCACCATATAAGAGTTCACCATTAGTTTAGATTTAATTATTAGTTTAATTAGTTAAAACCAAACCACCTCTAAAACTAGATATTTTATCTGCTTTCTAAAAATTATAAAAATACAAAAATACTCTGCTCTCAACCCCTTAGATCACTGTTAGATTTAGTTCGACCCTTCAGGCGCTATTCCCCTAGAGAAGGATAACAACCCTCGAGTCCTTGCTATACTACACTGCAACGATTAGGTACTCTGTCTAGGGAGTTGAAAAACCATTTGTGTGATACAATGACCGCACATCAAGTTTTTGGCGCCGCTGCGTGGGGAAGAGTATAGGATCGGACTTTATTTAGCTCAGATCTACTCACTAGATTCCTTTTAAGTGAGATTTTAATTTCTGTCAACTAGTTTCCTTTTAGTCTATCTATTTCTTTATTCCCTTCCATTTTGAATCATTCGCCATGACTCGTAGCACCGTTAAGAAACTAAAGGAACCTATTGAGGAACCCGAGAAAGAAATGCATAGGCTTAGAAGGGCCGCCAACCGTCAATAACGAAATGACTCTCTAGCTATAGCAGGAAGAAATCTTTTCGACGACGAAGCCTCATCCTCCGCTAACTCAGGACCAAAACCCACGCCTCCCTTCAAAAGCCTTCAGGATCATTCATCTCCAAATTTAGCCAGTTTTCAAAACTCGATCACTCTTCCCATTGAACAAACAGGAAACATCGTAGACTCACGCGATGTTTGGCTGATCCAAGGTGCATGCACATTCCATGGGTTAAAAAGTAAAAATCCCATCCATCACGTCAAACATTTCTTGAGTCTAGTCGACAACATACAAGCCGACAGAGCCACAAGAGATACATCTAGACTCTATTTCTTTCACTTTACCTTGAAAGGAGACGCTGAGAAATGGTATGATAGAATACCCCCTTCCTAGATCATGACATGGGAGCAACTCGTGTCAAGATTCCTCGATAAATTCTTTTGGCCAAATCACACCTCAACCATTAGGGATATGATTATCTGATTAAGCCAGGAAAACAATGAATCCATTAAGGATGCATGGATCTACTTCCAAGACTTGATTCGACAAGCCCCTTGATAACATCAAATAGTTAATACTTTTTAATATTAAATTCCCTATGAAAATGCTTATAATTATGTTATAAATGCCTGAAAACAATACTTAATCGCTTATATTTAGTTTTCAGGAGCAATACAAGTATTGGTGAAAGATTTGGACGTGGAAATCAAGCAATTGAAGTAACCCAAGGCTATTTACAACGTAACCTCTCCGTAGGAGTTACGCCGTAATCAAGATTAAAGAAGAAATAAGTCAGCATCAACGGATATGGCGTAACCATACCATTCCTTTTATGCCGTAACATATACTTTGAAGAAGGATTACGTATCCTACTCGTCATTACGGCGTACCCTCAATGTTTTAGTTACACTGTAACTTATTTTAAGCATATATTCAGAAAGTCATCATTAGTAGTGTTACGCTGTAACGCGCCACAAAGGTTACGGTGTAACCAACTCAAAGTTTATATAAAGAACGAATTCTGGCTCATTTGGGATATCTCCATTCCCAAAGCCCACACAAGGGTTTGGAGAAAAACCACTTTTCATCAGCAAGGCTAGAGAAACGAAGGAAGGAAGAAAAAACCATGTAACATGTGACATATTAAGCTTTAGGAATTGTAGTATCTTAATTATGTTCTCTACATTTTCCTGAATCTAGACATGGTGTAATTCTCCTTAATACTATCATTGTTTTATTTCCTTTTGGTGTCTTACTTCTTCTGGTTATTATTATCATTATCTGGTTATTGCTTTGATTGCAGGATCTTAGTCTAGGTTTTGAGTTAAGGTTGTGAGACCTTTAAGTGTAAAGATATCCTCTTCACTTAAGTGTTCTCTATTCTCCAATCGGAATACCCACATTCATTGGTGGTTCTTCCTACACCCATTAGGCGTTCCCTTAGCCTTAAGATTGAAATTAAGTTTTCTGCATCATTTGCATAATGCTTGACCATAGTGTAATCTTGACCCTTGCTTCCGCAGGAAGTAAGCTTCTATCATAGGATCTAGCTATGGTATTAGGTGTGATTCACATTCGAGTCGTGATTACTCTATCTTCAAGCCATAAGATGAATTAACCACTGAGAACTAGGAATAGGTCAATTTCCTCGCGGGTTCATTCCACCTAGTAATCATAGGCCAAATGAAGATGTCTTTATAAGTTTAGCGTCACCTCAGATAATTATAATAGTAAATTGCACTAAAAGAAGAGTTTGGAGCTAATTGGTTTAATTCAGGGATAGTATACCTTCCAATCTAGCATTTCTTTTATTCCTGCTTATAATTTTACAAGACTGTTTAATCTATATTTCTTTCTTAATCGTCTTATTTCATTATTAAACTATTCTTGGGAACGACCTCGGATTTACCAAACCTACACTATTTATGATCGGGTTCTTCGCTCGTTAGTGCATTTGTGAAACGAGTTTTATAAATTTAAAACTTGACAAAAGATTATTTAAAAGAAAATACCGTAACACCCCTAACTTTGGATTGCGTAGCGGAAATAGCAATTGGGTGTTACTAAATAGCACCATTCACCAAGATAATAGAAAACGACCCAAATGAGACATTTTACAAACATGTGTTCCATTATTAATCAGAGTTAAACGCGTTCAGGTCCCCACAGAATCGCAACCATGACCATTACAACATTTGAAAAACTATTGTTTCAAAATAAAGACATTGTTTTAGAACAACTTAAGACATTGTTTTTAAAAGACAAGGAACACACAAGTAGTCTTTCACCAAATCCATCACATGCACCACACCTCCATGCCATCATTGCCTTCATCCTTGGTTACCTGGGATAAAACATGTTTAAAACATCAACAACATTGTTGAGTGAAATTCATAGAGTTTAAAATAATCAATAAGTAATAATCTTTGAACACATAAATAGTTCTCGAAAAAACATTGCAATGAATACAATGTATAACAATCTCTTTTATTTCACGCATTAAGCTCATGACACCAAACATTAACAATACATATGTCATTTCATATGTTAAGGTGCCCCAAACAAGGTATTATTGTCATATACCTATTACTTCTAAATACAATATGTCCGTTTGACAGGGTGTTCACAAGGATTCATACCCCGGACAGGGTTGTCAAACCCAATAGATCTATTTAATGCATTAGCGTTCACCTCACAAGGCGATTAACGGTTCATGAAATAAGGGACTTCGACAATAGCTACTTATGCGGAAACAATCTCATAATCGGGTCCAGCATACCATAAAATCATATGTGTTCGATTTTATAAAACAAACATGTATCCCCCTCGTGGGTTTAAAAACAATCAAAAGATTTAAATGCGAGGCTATGAACTCACCTTAAGCAAAGATTCCAATTCAATCAAATCAACAAGCGCAAATAACCTCACGTCTCAACCGTGACCTATATAATACATATATAGCGGCACATGACTAAAATATTTCATATAATGCATACTTGCATATATATTTATAACTATTACGTATATACAATCATATACTACAATCTCCAAGTGCGACGCAAAACATTTCTCTTTGACGCACTAACAATATCACAACACTTTTCCACAAAGTTTCTATTTTTAGAAAGTTACCGAAAGTAAGGATAATATAATCCGAACTTCATATTTCGTCATCAATTAACTAACATTACGAACCCATTGCTCATTATAACCCATATTCAAAAGTATACGCAAGTTTGACTTTCAAAAGTCAAACTTCGTAGTTGACTTTTTACCCCAAAAATAACCAAACTTCATTCGGCCGTAAAACGTTCATTATTAAGAGTTACGTGACGATCCACCTAGCGAAACGTAGCTAAAGGTGAACACTATCACTTTTCATTATCAAAAATAACTTTCAAAAATTTCTCGACTCGTTACGAGTAAGTCAAACTTTCTGGTCAAACTTGGTCAACACAAAACCTATTAAAACGACATTTTTGACATAATCCGACTATCAAAACATGCTTAGCTAGTCTATGTAATTATACCAAAACCATCAAACTTTGATTAATAACCAAATACACTATCTATAATTTCCGCGCTTGAACCTTATAGCAATAATCACGTAATACGCAATATAATCAAATTAATCAACACAAAACATAACTAGAAGCTCACAATGCTTATAAGAAAAATCAACTATGGTTCCCCCTTTAATTTTGAAATCGAACGAACCCCAAGACCTAACAAAACAACCTTTTTTAATCAACCAACTTCAATACAACACTAATCTAACTCCTTTAAACACCCCCTTATGCTCGAAAATTGCAAGAACAAACCAAAAAATCTAACTTCTTCAAAACTCAATGCATGTAAGATTTTATTAGTGGGTTTTGTAGCTCTTGATACAAGGATTAATAATATGTAAGTAGATTTAATTGCATGTTGGAAAATTAACCGGAATAGTGGTGTTGTTGGTGGTGGCCGGTCGAAGAGAGCAAGAGAGGAGGAAGAGAGCAAAAAAAATTAAGTGTTATAATGTGTGTGTTGAGTTGTATTTATAGAAAACAACTTTGGAAATTTGGCAATTTTAGTCCTTCCTTCTTATTACTCCTTCAAAACTAGTACAAAGCGTTCCTTTTATTTTAAAATCGGCCAACAAACTCGGGTCACACCACGTTCGTAAATATTTTAAATCTGTCCCACTAAATTTACTTTAAAACGATTAATAAAACGTTAAATCACGTAAAACACGACCTTTAAACACGGTTTTCACAAAAACTCAGGGAAACATCGTAAAATACAAAAATAATATAATCACGCTCTCGGAGCGACAACATAAATTTTTCAAACTTTTACGAATGCTAAAAACAAATAGAAACTCAATCACGACTTGAAATTACCCAATAATTGGAAATTTTCATCAAACCTTATATAGCATAAACGACTATAATCAATTACATAGAAAAATAATTATCATAGCTCAGGATAAACGTTGACCTAAAACTCGGGTTGTTACATTCTCCCCTCCTTTAGGGAGCGCCATCCCGGTGCTCAGCTCGACTTATCCGCTCTTTCTCGCTTCGTCCTTACAAGTAAAGAGATGAGGGTACTTATTCTTGATCTGATCCTCACGTTCCCAAGTAAATTTTGGACCTCTTTGCGAATTCTAACAAACTTTAACGATAGGTATCCGACTTTGCTTAAGTCGCTTGACCTCTCTATTAACAATTTCCACTGGCTCTTCAATCATGTGCAACTTATCGTCAAGTCGAATTTCATCCATCGGAACAACAATATCGCCTTCCGCTAAACACTTCTTATGAATCCCTTTCAACTCTTCAGGTAACTCCAACGTATAAGCTACTGGACCAACTCTAGCTACAATCTTAAATGGACCAATGTAACGTAGACTTAACTTTTTGCGCTTTACAAAACGCACAGTGCCCTTCCATGGTGATACCTTGAGTAGTACCATATCACCGACTTCAAATTCTAACGGCTTAGTTCTTCTATCCGCATAGCTTTTCTGGCGACTACGGGCAGTTAACAAGCGGTTCTTAATCTGAACGATCTTCTCAGTCGTTTCACGAATCAGTTCTGGACTGGTGAGTTGGCTATCTCCAACCTCACTCCAGCATACAGGTGATCTACATTTCCATCCGTACAAAGCCTCATATGGTGCAGCCTTAATGCTCGAGTGATAACTATTGTTATATGAGAACTCGACCAATGGCAGATGGCGATCCCAACTACTTCCAAAGTCAATCACACAGGCACGCAACATATCTTCAAGCGTTTGTATAGTCCTCTCGCTTTGACCATCCGTTTGAGAGTGGTAAGCGGTACTCATATCCAAATTCGTTCCTAACGCTTTCTGAAGCGATCTCTAGAATCTAGACGTAAAATGGCTATCTCGATCTAAAATGATCGAAATAGGAACACCATGTCTACACACAATCTCCTTTAAATAAAGTTGCGTGAGCTTCTCCATGTTATCCATCTTCTTCGTCGGTAGGAAATGAGCTGATTTGGTCAATCGATCGACAATGACCCAAATCGTATCATACCCACTTGGCGTCTTTGGAAGTCCCGAAACAAAATCCATAGTGATCCTTTCCCATTTCCAAACAGGAATCTCAGGTTGTTGCAGCAACCCAGACGGTTTTTGATGCTCAGCTTTAACCTTCGCACAAGTCAAACACTTGCTAACATACATGGCAATATCAGCTTTCATATTCGGCCACTAATATAATAGCTTCAAATCTTGATACATCTTGTCCGATCCCGGATGGATAGAATACTTGGACTTATGCGACTCATGCATAACTACGTCCCTCAATCCATCGAATCGCG
Source organism: Tanacetum coccineum (assembly GCA_026074375.1). Classification (NCBI taxonomy): domain Eukaryota; kingdom Viridiplantae; phylum Streptophyta; class Magnoliopsida; order Asterales; family Asteraceae; genus Tanacetum; species Tanacetum coccineum. The sequence goes on from BQNB010115652.1 coordinate 9,326, forward strand.
GCAACCAAACACGATTTCTAAAACAACGTGTTCCTCACCCCTCCATGGACAGTATTAGAGGGGTGGTATTTATAGTCCAAGAAAACTGACACTAAACAATGTGCTTTGTCATTATTTAGTCCCTATGTGTCAAACTTATAAATTAACCTAATGTATTCCAGTGTTTGTCACCATATTTTAAGGCTAACATAATCTTCCCCCCATCATGTGGACTTATACGGACTTACTTACATGTTCCTAAACAGTACAAATACAATAATAATAAAGTATTCCAAAGTGTTCTAAAGTGAAGTTGTCTTGTGAGTTCTCTTGGTCTTGAAACTTGTATTCTAGCTTGGATCTTCATTGTCTTTACTTGTTCTGGAACCATTGTAGTATGCATGAGTGGGATAACTTCCCCCCCCCCAATTCATGCAGCATTCATGTCTTGAAAATCTTTCTTCAATAGACTCCTCTTTTGGCGAAGTTTCTGAATCAGGCTTCCACCCCATATCCAACATCCCTATCTTAAGCAGATTCTGATACTTTGATGTAGCTGATGGGTGTAAACTATCTTCTACTTGTCATTGACGTGAACATCGGAATTTTATAGAAGGTTCAAACCTCACAGACGACATGCTCTTGTCATTAGGGCTTGCTGATTATTCTTTCAGGGGGTGCATGCGAGAAATCAGCACAATTTTTTCTCCGTTTGCAGAAAATACTTCATAACCATACTAAGTAAGTGAAGTAGTATACACTACTTCCCCCTGGAAGTTGACATGGTAACATCAAAGTCAATTAAGTCCCGGATTTACACATTTTCCCCCATGATGGTTGTGAACTCTCAGAAGCATCATTGTCATGTACGTCCATATACTCGAGAAGTTCTTGTCATAAGTACAAATCTTGATATACAAAAGAATCATTACCCTCTTGACTTCACAAACCGTAAAGGAGTTGAAGCAAGAATTAAGAACACTTGGTATAATCAAGGTCTTGTGAATGAATGTCATCGAAGAACTCTTAAGATTTTGCTTAGACTGTGAAGTATCTTTGTCTTGGAATAGCACAAAAATACCCGTGAGAAGTGCTGATAACATCTTAACCTTTATACTCTCTGGCTAACTTACCAACCTCGTATTATGTCGGCTATTGTAGTGATCACTTGGTGAAGTAAACCCGTTATACCAAACTTGAAACTGAAGTAAAATCCCCCAAATTTGTTACTTAAGCTTGCACGATTGTTGATTGAAGAACGGTGCAGAAAAGAATCTTTAAGTACCTTATACTCCATCAAAAGTATAAGAAGTACAACACCTCTTGAAATTATCCACATCGACATCTGCGTGTGACACTGAGTACTACAACGTAACTCCTTTAAGTGATAGTTGTCCAGGTCTTCATCCAACCACCCCTTGACCGCTGGAAACTAGATAATCCAAGTCTTAATCATAACTGTATACGTTCAAGCAAGTCATCAATCGATAGAAAATAGAAGAAAGTCTCGATGATGAAATAAGTAGACGCCTCTGTGAAATTCAACTTCAATTGCAAATAAGGGATACCAAATCAACTCCGTGATCACATGTCATCGTAATCCGAATCTCTAGCCTTTTTGTCATTTAAGTGAATCTTTTTAGGATCGTTTTGGGATTAAGTGTTGTTGTTTGTGTGTGGTGGGTTGTTATGGTTGATGTTTGTATCGAAAGTGAATCACCAAAATTGGATAAATTGAAAAAAATTGCATTTTTCGCTTGATAAATTTCACATTTCGCTTGAAAATGTCATATTTCGCTTGAAAATTTTCACATTTCGCTTGAAAATGTCACATTTCGCTTGGCAGTGACATATTTCGCTTGGAAATTTCATATTTCGCTTGAGCTGTGACATATTTCGCTTGGATATTGCATATTTCGCTTGACTGCATGCATATTTCGCTTGAATGTTGCATATTTCGCTTGATGCATGCATATTTCGCTTGACTGCATGCATATTCCTCTTGGATTACATATTCCTCTTGGATTACATATTCCGCTTGGATTACATATTCCGCTTGGATTACATATTCCTCTTCATTCAAACCTGCATATTCCGCTTCATTCATACAGAAAGTCAACTTCGAGCAAAACACGTATTTTTCCAATAAAATCACCAAAAACACATCCTTTTTTACTTTAAACCTTGATTTTTCTTGCATAACTAGTTACCTTAGGCCTAGATCTTGCTTAAAAACATAAACATAAACACTTTTAAGCACAATAATCTAGGTTTGACTTTTTGAACCAAGAACCAAAAGTAACTATAAATCACGATCTAAACACCATGATATGGTTTCAACATAACCTGTTGAACAAGTATAACAAGGAAAAAGGATGATTAACAAACCAATAAGCCAAAACCCATTTGAAGCCGTGGGATTTTGACAAAATAAGCCACAAATTTTAGCTTATTTAACCACACGAATCAGTGAGTAACCAACACAGATTCCCCCTATGCTTTGGTGCCAAATGATAACATTAGATTCACCCTTATAACAACGGATCCAGAGGCTTGGTAAAAAGGAAAAGAAAAGTAGCCATTGAATTAGAGAGAAAATGAAAAGGATGGAAGATGTGTGTTTTTGTAGAGAGAAAACACACACTTTCATACTTTACAAAAGTGAGCTTCACCCCTCCATGGAAGTATGGAGGGGGTATTTATAGTCCCAGTCATGACTAACTAAACTAACCCGACACGACTATAAATGATAAATGTAATTCCAGATTAGTCACCATATTTTAGGGCTAATAGATTCCAGATGAGCTCTATGGGTGAGCTCACATTATTTTTGGGATTATAGGTGAAACAACAACCTGATGGAATCTTTATTAGTCAAGACAAGCATGTAGCTGACATCCTTAAGAAGTTTCATTTTTGTTCCATCAAAACAGCTACTACTCCTATTGTGTCAAATAAGCCTCTAGTCAAAGATAAAGATGGTGTAGATGTAGATGTGTATGTCTACAGGTCTATGATTGGTTCCCTGATGTATTTGACTGCATCTAGGCCAGACATCATGTTTGCTGTCTGTGCATGTGCTAGGTTTTAAGTCACTCTAAAAGCTTCACACTTAAATGCAGTTAAAATGATTTTTAGGTACCTCAAACATCAACCTAAACTAGGGTTATGGAATCTTATGGATTATCCTTTTGAACTAGAAGCTTTCTCAAACAGTGATTATGGAGGCGCCAGTCTTGACAAGAAATCAACAACAGGTGGTTGTAAATTTCTTGGTAGAAGACTGATATCTTGGTAATGCAAGAAGCAAACGATTGTGGCAAATTCTACTACTGAGGCGGAATATTTATAGCTGCTAACTGTTGTGGGCAAGTACTATGGATACAGAATCAGATGATGGATTATGGCTTCAATTTCATGAACACCAAAATCCATATTGACAATGAAAGTACCATATGTATAGTCAAGAATCCTGTCTATCACTCGAGGACCAAGCACATTGAGATTCGACATCACTTCATAAGGGATTGCTATGAGAAAAGATTGATAGATGTTATCAAGATTCACACTGATGCTAATGTTGCAGACCTTCTCACCAAAGGATTTGGTGTCACAAAATTTAATTTTTTGGTGGTTAACATTAGAATGATCAATCTATAGTTGCATTAGCTTAGGGGAGGCAAATTAGCAGGTTACTTTGTTGTACAGTTTGTGAAATATTTTACTTAACAGATGGATTGAAGATGAGATGATGATTTGGGATTCGTTCTAGTCATTGGGATGAAGATTGAGGGCTACATATGATGCTAAGTTAGTTAGTGATGCCAGTTTGGTTAATACTGCCAGGCCAACACTTAGTACTGTCCGGGTTAGTTAGTGCTGCTCAAAAGCATTTAACGATGGAAATGATGTTTGGATTGGGTAAAAAGATGCTGCTTGGATTGGTATTGGAGGCTATAAATGGTAGCTAACAAATTTGGTGCTGCCAGGCAAATTTGGTGCTGCCAGGCAAATTTGGTGCTGTCAGGCAAATTTGGTGCTGTCAGGCAAATTTGATGTTGTCAGGTAAATTTGGTGCTGCCAGGCAAATTTGGTGCTGCCAGGGAAAAGTTTGTGCTGTTTGTTACCGTTACTACTATTAGAGAACATAACAGATTTTCCTTAATTAAATATAGCCGTTGAGATATTTCCGCCAACAACTTGCTTATAGGGGTCTATGACTTGAAATTTTTTGATCTTTTCTTCTATAATAATCTTTTTTTAAGGTAAAGACTCAAGTTTATTCAGTCGGTCATATCAAAGCCTAAAGAAAATATCTACAAAATCTCAATTCAGCTTACCAATCACTCATACTCTCCCAATCGATCATATCCCACATATTAATCCGAGTTTTTATGGCGAATTTGGAGTTTGTTGATCAACATAACATGGTCGCGTGCTTAGAGAAGATAGAGGGAAACTCCGATTTTCATGAGATAGTAGACTTTCTTGCTTCCAGTTTGATTCATCATGCTCTCACTGTAAGTCCCATTATCTATAATTCCTATATTGAATAGTTTTGGAACACTGCCGTTTCCCAAACAGTCAATGATGTGAAGCAGATTAATGCTACTATTGATAGCAAGGCAGTAGAAGTAACAGAGGCATCAATAAAAAGTTCTCTTCTTTTTAATGATGCTGATGGTACTGCTTGCCTAACAAATGAAGCTATTTTTCAAAACCTTGCATTGATGGGTTATGAGGGTGATTTTAACAAGCTAACTTTTCAAAAAGCTCTCTTTTCTCCCCAATGGAAGTTTCTGATACATACCATTTTACATTGTTTAAGTTCAAAATCTACCAGCTGGAATGAGTTTTCCACAAATATTGCTTCAGCTGTTATATGTCTGGCCACTAATCAAAAGTTTAATTTTTCTAAACTTATTTTTAATGGTATGTTGAGGAACTTGGATAGTACTAAAAAGAAATTTCTTATGTATCCAAGGTTTTTAATGGTGTTTCTAAATAATCAAATTGAGTTTGGTGTGTAACATTTCTCATTTTCGTGTCATTGTACGACATTTATTATCCGTCATTATTTATTTTAGTCCGATACGCGTTCACTTTTAATAATTACGGTGGATCAATATGGGATCGTAGGGGCAATCAGACTGTTTTGGGTTTGGTTGTGGGTGTTTTGTGTTCTAGACAAGGTGGGCTGGTTGGTGGGGAAAGTTAGGCCTGGTGAATTTGGGCCGGTGTGAGTAGGACTTTGATTTGGATCGGTAATTGGTGGAGCAGTTGGGCTGCTCGTTTGGTGTGGGATGTTTGTGGAAGAATTAGGAAGTTTAGATGCAAGAGAAGTGAGGAGGGGGGAAGGTTGAGTATCAAGGAAGGTGTAAAGGTGGCGAGGACGGTGTCATAGATTTGTAAGGGAATTGTGTTTCGTCAAAGGTGACGTGTCAGGAGAGAATAATTTTGTTTTGTCGTCGAGGTGAAGGCAACGAAAAAAAACCACGATGATAGGCGGGATAGCCTGAAAAAGATACAGTGGTGGGACAGTGTGGCAAGTTTAATTGAGGTGAGTAGAGATGAGGGTAACAATAGACAGAACCCATAGAATGATAAGGGTCCGAGTAATCAGGGGTTGTTGAAAAGTGCGTGTTGAAAGGTATATCGTTATGGATTTGCCGTAAGAGGGTAAAAAGTTTTAGAAGATGGTGGCCATAAGGAGGGCTTCGACACAAAAAGTAGGGGGGAAGGTGGAGCTTGATAGAGAAGATACGAATGTATTATAAATTTTCTAATTATTCTCGCGTCGCGCCTTGCCATGTTTGTTGGAAGATTTTTGGCAAGAGAATCTAAATTGGAATGCCATTGTAGCAAAAAGGGTGTGAAGTCGATTATTATCGAACTCAACCTCCTGATCACCTTGGGAAGCTTTTATTTCACATTTAAATTGGATTTTTAACATGAGTTTCGAAAAATGCCAAAAATTTATCAAACATGTCTGATTTAAGAACTAAGAGATAAATCCATAGAAAATGAGAGAATGATCAAGAAATAAAGACGTAATATTTGATACCACTAGAGCAAAACAATGGGTGATGTCCATAAACCATAATGTATAATATCGAAACAATGTTTAACAATGGAAGTTGAACTATGAAAGGGAAGCTTCACATGTTTGCCAAGTTGGCAAGCGTGACAAATATGTGAAGACTTTTCTTTATTACATGAAATAAAACGACTAGAGACAAGCGAACGTAGCACTTGATCACCCGGATGTCCGAGGCGTTGATGTCACGTAGAAGCACTTGTTGAGAGAAAAGCAATAGGAAGAGTTGACGGCTTGATAACTGGATAGAGATCGCCCGAACTGTCACATCGAAGGAGGATATGACGAGTCAAGTAATCATTCACAGAAAAACCAAAGGCGTCAAATTCAATGATACAATTATTATCCCTAGTGAACTGACGAACAGAAATGAGATTTTTAATTATATTGGGGGTTACAAGAACATTATGAAGATGAAGAAGGCGATGATGGGAAGGAATAATGATATGGCCGGTGTTGGTGACGGGAATAGACTTGTCATCACCAACGTGAACAGATGGAAATAAACGTTTATCAAAAATGGTGCTTAAATTACTTGCATTAAAATTTAAATTAGAAGAGGCACTTGTATCCATGTGCCAAGTCGGGTCTTGTGGCGGCATAATGCTAAATGCACTTGGTAGAGTAGTATGCTGGGATGCATAAATAGCCGGAGCGGGACCGAGTATACCTTGACCGGGATGCGGCAATCTGTAATACGTACTAGACCTACAACTCATCTACACCAAATTATGATAAGGATAATATAATCATACCAAGAATAGGACACACCTATTATGGTCATAATAAATGACATTAATTATATTGACTAATACGTACTAGACCAACGGGTCAATCGGGAACCATAGTCGCCACCTGTTCGGCTAGCCAACAAAAATCGTTCGAAAAAGAGCCGGAAAGGACCGGTCAAAACCGATAAAAACGGGTGAATCAGACCTGACCAGGATATTTTTTATTTTGTTTTTCTTCGGTTAATCACAGGATACTCGTCGTTGCAACACGCGGGTACCCTGCGAGTTTTCTATTATGAAGCATGTATGAGATTTCTTTAAATTATAAATTTTATTATAAGAAACTGTAGCAGCGAAGCTTTGGGGATAAAATATTCAATGTGTCACGCAGTCACGCTTTTATTGATGTAAAAAGAATTATATATTTTTAAAATGCACCCTTAATTTTAATACATTTATGATTTTCTTATACGAAAAACTCTATTTATCAAATATGAAGCATTTATCTATCGACTCATTCAGAAAAAAAATATCACTGAAAAGATCGTCGACTTGCGAACAAAACGAGTCCAATATTACAATGCTTCTGACATGCATACGATTTTATAAAAATGTTAGAAGTTTTAAATATGTATTTAAAAAAATAATTTTCTTAACGCACCCTGAACTTTAACCTATTTACGCCTTTTTTTATATAACAAACTTTATTTATCAAATATGGAGCGCATATCTATCGATTCATTCAGAAAAAAAATGGCACTGAAAAGATAGTCGAATTGCGAATAAAACAAGCCCAATATTACCATGTTTCTGACATGCGTACGATTTTATAAAAAATGTTGAAGTTTAATAAATATATATTTAAAAAACAATTTTTAGAAAACGCACCATATAGTATGTTAAACGTTATAAACCCGACCTTGAACTTTAACCTATCAACGACTTTTTTACATAACAAACTTTATTTATCAAATCTGGAGCGCTTTTCTATCGATTTATTCGCGAAAAAAAGGTCACTGAAAATATCGTCGAACTGCGAACAAAACGACCTTAATATTGCAACACTTCTGACATGTGTACGATTTTATAAAAAATATTGATGTTTAACATATATATTTAAAATATTTATGGAAATAGTTTTTGAGTTTATCGGTTCGTTGCAAGGTGAGTCGCACAGTTCCGCGCGCACCGCGGCATTTTAATAGTTTATAAAATGAGTAAAGTTAATTGTCTAATTTACCCTCCTAATGCCCCTTAATAATTTGAAATGGAAACTAGAAACTAATAAATGACAAATATAAATTAGACATACAAGGTTTGAATCATACAAATGAAAAGTCTGAATCATCTTAATCTTATTTTATCTTATCTTAATCTTATAATATATAAGACTAGCTTCAAGGCCCGCCCGTGGGGCGGGTAGCTGTAAAATTATTTTTGAAGATACAAAATTTAGTAGTAGAATGGAAAATATAAATAACGTTAAATGATTCAACATTAAAAACAAAAAAAGTAAACGTGAAAATGTCATTGCAAAAATTTCGAAAGGAAAATTAAAGAACCTTGATTGTTTAAAAATAAGAATGCTAAAAGAAAGAACATATTTATAGTTGATGAAAGACTTATAAATCTAAAAGTGCAATTTTGGAGATCTCTCGGAAGAATTGTTTTAAGCTAATAGATGGAGCAAAAAGCTTAATAAGATCACGTTAAAATGAATATATAGTTGAAATGTAAAAAAAATAAGATCATGTTCTTAATTAACGTAAGAAAACTACACGTACTTCATTGTTGATAAAAAAAGTTGAAACATCAAACTTATAGATGATGCATAACTTCTTTATACACAACGTTACTTGTAAAATTGCAGTATTTGTCATCTTTGTCACAACACAACACTTTAAGACCTTTTTTGCTTTAAACCCTTGAAACTGCTACATAAAATTGTCCGTGTGAAAAGACATGTCGTTCTAATTAGATTCCAACCTTAGACTAAGTTTGCGTTTGACTTTTGTTTATAGTCATGGAATGATGGAAAAACATACATAAATGAGGAACCATTTCCTATTAAGCTGATAAGGTTATAATCATTCAAGGTATAGCGCAAACTTCGCCCACTTTACCGCCTGATTTGGTGTCAATATTAATACTCATTTTCAACAACCTGTGTAACCGGGTACCATTACAAAGTCCACTCTTTGATCAATGTTGCACAAACACATAAATAGAGTGCCAATCTTCAAAGCTAATTATGATGTGAAATGTCTGGACATTTTTAATGTATTTAGAAATTCTATTGAATATAGAGACTCTTTATGGTCGAAATGTTAACAATATGGACTAAAACATATAGAAAATCTTCATAACAGTCTATTCCAATGTACTAATAAAGTATAAATTCCATTCATAAACTATAACATGATTAAAGCTAAGACACTATTTCTTATACCACAATCCTTTAATGTAGCTTAATCATGCGTAGGAAAAAACATATTAGTTCTTACATTAGCTCATAGCCTTATAGCTAATAGGAATTGGCAATTTATTTGGTTCTAATATTCCCTTTTATTATCACAATGAGGATGGCGATTCAGGACAGAATATCAAGGCTTTAACATAAAAATCAAGACACAACCAGATATGAAATTAGTTAACACAATATTAAATCTTAATGTGTGATAGTGTGTTTCCATCATCAAGTGTGCACAACTCATCATGTCTCACACTCTTACTAAATGTGTAATCATGTTCAAAAACAACAGTATGGAACCAAAATATTAGTAACAATCATATATGAACTTTTTTGAGGTTAATAATAAAACATTGAATTGTGAACATGATCATGATATAAAAAGTAAACAAAAGGTGATGCAATATTTATACCCATGGGTAAACTATTTTCATAAAAAAGAATTTGTAGTGATATAACACTTGGAATTGGTAAATATGATTATTTTTTCACTCTTCACAAAGTCTTCAACTTATTTGAATAACAGAATGGTTCTAACAATCATCAACTGTTTGTCTATACATTAAGATCATCAACAAAATTTGTACATCACTTGCTCAAAATATCAAGAACAAATTACATATTATTACATAAGAAAAAAAATGTGCGATAATACTTTCCTTGACTTGATAGCTCCATGTGATTCCATGTCAAATCATTATTATTCAAATCTCCACTGACAAGTGCTTGTTTGATCATCTCTTTTGACAACATTGATCGACTTGTGCTCTTGTACTCTTAAGGCTCCCAGAAGACCAGCAACTACAACTCCTGATGTTCCCTAAACAGTAATGAATACCCGAGTCTAACATCAACCAGCACTCTTCCAAAATTTGTCATAAATACTACTTTAATTCCAGAACCAACTAAGACATTAGATATCATTTCAAAAAATAACTCAATTGGATATTAAGGATACCTCAGGTTGAAGTTCTATGCAATCGAAACAATCAACATCTAAAATAAGTCCATGTGGGGATAAATATTGGATATTTTTTAGTTAACTATTCATAATAAATCCATATCATGTGCTAAAGAGAAACATATCGACATGAGAAAAATGGTCACGTACCTTCATCGATTGTAGTTTGTCCCCAACACTTGACTTAAATACTTCCTACCCGGCCTAATCACCAAATAAAAGCTGTTTTAAACGTAAATATAGAAGTAATTTTCCAAAGCTAAAGCGCATACTGCCCTTTTTCGGATGGTACTACACACAAAACAACTATTAGTGATGAATGTTTTAAGAAATATTTATTACTGCACTCTATACACACACATGTTACCTTCATAACAATCCATAGTACATCCGACGTACAATGCGACGTCCACCAGAAGCACATTTGCATCTATACCTTTACTACAAAGTTTTGCAAGATCCTTTTCAAAGGTGTTTCTGCATAGCCTAAACACTTACCTTCAAAACATTAGGACATTCTAAGTAGTTTTTTCGTAGAATCCCTAGACAGACGCCTTTAAGCAATAGCTCTACAAACACATTAAGACAACTTGATATCAACAAATAAATGAATTAGAGAATTGCGCATCTACTCAAATGCCTCAAAGTTATTCACCTGTAGCTTATCAAGGGTAGAGTGCAAGCCCCCCCACACTCATCATTCCAATGAGGTGCTCGTAAGTCATGCTGAAAACAATATAAAAGACTATATGACATGTAATTGGTAACCTACTAAAAGATAGCCCACAAGTAATTTCAATAATAGCCCACAAGTCATGCTGAAAACAATATAAAATGTATTCCTTAATTAGTGTGTCTATTATTATTAAAATATTTAGATAATTCCAACGCTAATTCGTATTTTTGAATAAAAATTTGGCGACTCTCAACTCATTTATTAAAATTCATTTACCGATTAATTAAATAGTGCAAGAAACAACAAACCTCGAGCATTGTCTCATCAAACGCCACAGGAGCTCAAGTCATGACAATAACAGAGTTAAAATCATTAGTGTAAGTTTGGTCTGACCTTTGTTACGGGTAACCAATTGGCTCAAGCTGTCGAATCTCATTAGAAAATCATCTAAGCCAACTAATTTCCAGCCACTATAAGAAAAAAGGCCAACTGATCAAGGTTACGAACATGTCATATACATGGTCATCATTTTTAAAATGAACCCCAAACTAAGAATTGGACTAAGGATTCAATTTCCAATGTAAAAGTTACAAACTAAATGACATAGTATTATCACAGAATCCAAGACACTTTCGAGTGTCATTTTTTGGTATTCATTCTTAAGCCAAACGTACACCTGATGTAATATTATATGCAAGCAACATAGCATAACTTTTAATGGGGTTGTTTGGCAATGCATATCAGAACTGTTTGGAAAGCAAATCAGTAATCATATACAACTTCACTCTACCGGAACACGAAATAATTAAGGGATCGTTTGCCAATGCATATCAGAATTGCTTACTGGATTTCAATGAAGAAGATAAACAGTTTCAAGGGTATCGGGATTGCTTATCCAAACTGAACATTTCATGGTTAAGAGTCGCTTATTTCTTAGGATAAGCATTAACTTTGATTCCTACGTAAGTTTATTATTCAAAGTATGCATCAATGTAAGAACGACAATAGTTAAATATACCCGGGGTATGATCTTTGCTAAAAACATCACACAATGTATGAAATAATAATATAGTCTCAAAAGTTAAACTCAATATTCTACCATAATGAACAGGTTACTTTTGCCTTATATTTTTATGTATTCTTCTTGTCCAATTTTTTTATGAGTTTATTAAGGGATTGTTTGGCAATGCATATCAAAATTGCTTACTGGATTTCAATGAAGAAGATAAACAGTTTCAAGGGTATCGGGATTGCTTATCCAAACTGAACATTTCATGG
>BQNB010115653.1:0-15984 GCA_026074375.1 Tanacetum coccineum
TCAACAATCACTGGAGGCTTAGTAGCTAGAGGTATAGCATCAATTGCTACCTCATTATCTTTAACTATCTTAATATGCCTTTTCATCTCTGCCTCTACTTGATCATCTTTTTCAGCTTCTACATGCTCATCTATCTTCTGCTTCTTTGATTTATCAGATCCAAGCTCATCTCCTGCTCTTTTAGAACTTCCTACAGTTCTTGTCATACTGCTTTTCACCAGCTCTGTATTCATGTCTACAAAAGTGTTTACCCTTTTCATCTCTTTATCAAACATCTTCTGGATCTTATCATAACTTTTACTCTTCAGCTAATTGTGTTGGTATCCAGCCATGTTCTTTAAATAGGTAGACATTGTATTTCTCTTTTGTGCCTTAGTTGGTGGCTTGATCCTTTTCTCTTGAGCTCTTAATGTTGCAAAGTGTTTCGTTCTCTTCTCCAAGAGTTCTACAAACAATTTTGACTTTTCTTTAATACTCAACTGTTCTTGTTCTTCTGTTTGCATTTGTTGAGCCAATTGAAAGTCAGCATCCATCATAGCTTGTATGTTATCCCAAGATTCAAGTAAAGCTATATTGGCTTCTTCTTCCTTTAGTCTTGAAATCCTCTCTTCTTCTTCCAATTCAGCTTGTAGTTGAGCTTCAAGATTTCTAGCAACTTCTTTATCCATTTTAATTTGATCTTTCTTCTTCAAAGGATTTTTCAGGCTCAACCATTTTTGCCTTGCCTTTGTCTTTAGCCTGTGGAAGTTGTGATGCTTGTGAAAGTAATGATGTTGTTTTGAATTCACTTGGCTCTTAAACTACAACCCCTCTAGCCTTAGGTCTTGAAATTGTAGTTGTTGTAGTAGCAAATGTAACAACTTTGGGTTTAGCTGCTTTGATTTCTATTAGAGTCTGAGCCAGAGTCAACTCATCAATAGTTGTTGTTAGAGCACTAGCAGTAGTAAATTCAACATTAGCAGTAGTAACTACATCACTAGCAGTAGTAACTAGATCAACAGCATTAACTTCCTTTTTAGCAACTTCTTTTTCAACAACAACTTCTTCACCTTGTAAATCATCTTGTACATCAAACAACATCTCTTCATCATATCTTTCCATCCAGCATCAAGATCAGCAATTTCCTCCCCTGTTTTAGATGCTTCTTCCTGAGCACCCAAACTAAGAACATCATTAAAGATTCTACCCTGCTAGAGTGAAAACCAATCTTCCTTATTTTAATTGAGCCCTTGAGTTTTTAACTTCCCTTCTCTTTTCGAATTGCTTGCTACTCCTTCTTTAAGCTAGCAATCTCCTTTCTTTGAGCCGGCTTGGGCTTTCTCCAAATTAAGGACTTTCTCTTGGTGGCTGGTACATAAATTCATCAATTCAGAAAGTTGCATACTATCCTCACCACTTTGAGGTGGATCATAGGAAGGGGTAGATACATGAGCCTCATCAGGAGTCTCTTCAGTAGTAGGCTCTGTAGGAGCACTATCTTTCCTCTGTTTTCTCCTTGACTTCTTCTTTTGAGGTTTGGATGATGATGGTTGAGAAATAATAGGTGTGGAATGGGAATCAGAAGGAGCAGCTGAATCTTTACCCATGTCTTATGTAGCTTGAACCATCATTGTGGAGAATAGTGGTGTAACCCTTCGAGAAAAACCCTTGCATGGTCTCTTCATGTTAGCAAACACCTCTATTATGGAAAGGTGAACTTAAACCCCTTGGTGTTTAGACATTCCATCTACTAGTTTCTCCAGGAAGAACTTGCACAATTATCTTGTGTACATTAAAAATTTTACTACCACCATCCCCAAGTCTTCACCATATGTCAAAAATACTTGGAAAAAGGTTTAAATTTTTGGTTTGTGGCAAGACATGTGATAGCAGATGCCATAGTGCTACTAAATTCATTCCAGGATGTAGTCTTAGCACTAAGGCATTACAGTATGGTATGGATGAGAAATTTCCACTTGGATGAAAAATAAGGTTTATAGAAAGTAAGCTTTTGAGTAAGATGTTCATACCCCATTCTTTCCAGTTCTGTAAAAATGGTTAGCAAGCAATGGGAAGACAAATCGTTCCTATCACAACATCCACCTTAAGAGTTACTTCTTTTACTTATCTCAGAGATATTACCCTTTTCTTGTTCTACTAGGTGCTTGTATCTGACATTCCCCATTAACGGTTTTGACCTTAGCATATTCCAAACTGTTGCAATACATGTAGTAAAAAAGGGTTGGATTAACCTTAACCGCAATTGGACATATAACTGCATTACAGAAATACAATAATCTCCTTAAACCCACTACTTTCTCAGGTTTATTCCAAAAAAACGGAACCAAAATGTGAGTTTCACAGCAAACTGTGGGTCGACATTATAACGGTTTTGATAGATTAAAGATGATATTGAGTTAGGGTTTATGATTAGGAGAGTATTCAAGGATATAAAATCGATCGAATGAGTGATTAAAACCCCTTAACGACAGTATTTATGAGTCAACCCCGCAACAGCATTAACTTAATTGGACAGCATTAAGTTAAGCCTAACAGTAAAACTAACCCAAGCAGTAGTAAGTTATGCCTGGCACACAATTAACGAAGCCTTGAACAGCAGAAGTGTATGCTAGTTACAAAAACTAATACAGAAGTAGTAAATAAGTCTAACAGTATTAACTTAAGCTTAGCAGCATTAAGTTTTAAGCTGAGCAGCATTAAATTTAACACACCAGCATTAACCCTAATTTCTTTCCAAAAAGCATTTCCATCATCAATTGTGATTCTCACAAGCTCTCTTTCTGTTTTTAATCTCACTATATCTCTCATTTCTTTTTCTCACCAATTCACTTTATCCGCTTTCGTTTTAACACAACAAGCCCTCTTTCTGTATTTTCCAGTTCCACTATTCTCTCTTTTCTTTTTCTCACTAATTCAGACAGTTTTGTATAATGTTCCATCAATTCCAATAGTTTCATGTTGTCTTCCCCACTTCCAAGTGTGTTAACTCTTGAGAGAGGTGGGTCATTGGACTGTTTAGATGCAGCCTCAAACCTAATTTGAGCTTCTGCACCCTTAATATGGTATCTTGGCACCTGGGACCACTACCTGAACCAGTTTCCTGAAGAAAAGATTCATTAAGTGTTGCCATGAATTGAGTCCTATTAATGTGACCACTGTCCTGCTCTGCTACTAAGCTAGAAGCAGTAGTGGCAGCCCTTTCCATTCTGTCTTCCCACTCCTTATAGACAGTCTCATCTACAACAAGGTGAATAGGTCTACTAGACTGAGATATCTTAGTGGTCCTTTTGGCTTTCCTAGGTTTTTTGAGTCTTTTTGGGTTAAGATTGTGATAGAACAGTGATTGATTCAAGATTAGATAGTGATACAATTGTGGATGTGTGTTGGGGATCAGTGGGTTGTCTTAACCCTTCACCCACTTCTGCTTAATGATGTAACATTTCTCAATTTCAGGTCATTTTACGACTCCTATTATTCGTCACTATTTATTTTAGTCTGATACGCGTTTGCTTTTAATGTTACTTTTAAGCTAAACGCGTAGACTAGAAAATAAATCAATTAATATAGAACGATCATCATATTAAATAAAGGTTTTCATCAACCATGTAATATTATAATTATAAAAGATAATTATTAACTTTGCGTTTTTTATTTTTATTGGTCACGTAAAAGGCTTACGTTTAGCAATAAAATACACTTAGACACACCTCGGAAATACCTAGACTTACCTAGACTCAAACCAATACCCACTTTTAAAACCTTAACACAAAATTAAACCAATTCTTGTGTTAAATACCCACTATGGTCGGATATATATATATATATAAACACACCTAGAAATATTCTAATGATCTTCCAAAGTACATGTACATCACTTGGTTAATTAAGGTTGGTACTTAATGTCTCCCATTAGCCTTTACACATTGGATAATAACCAAATAGCTTCTCTTTTGTCCCTTAGGCCACGACTACATGCATGTATATGCACAAAATCCATAGGATTTCCAATATCTTAGCAATTTTTGTACCAAAATCCTCTAATTAAAACTTATACTTAGTGGTTTAACAAAACTATGTGTAGTTAGCTAGAAACTTGTAAAAACTACTAATCCTAGGCCGGTTTGGTTTGTTTGTGTGACTAAAGACATATAACTAGCACTTTGCCTATAAATACCCACTCATATTCACCATATTACACTCTTGCAACTACCTCAACAATATACTAAACACTCTCTACCCTTTGAGTCCTTTTCTCTTGGTACTGACATAAGACGCAAACAAACACATCCTTTACTTCGCTCCGAAAGTCACAAACACAACAAAGGTTATATAACAAGCTCTTAAGGGTACACCCAAGCTAAGGGGTTGGCAATAATACATGGAGTAACGATCGGGTAGAAACCTTTGGGTTTAACCATCCTACACATCCAAAACTCGAAACCAAGTCTTAGGACCCTTGTAAGTCACATTTAAACTTGTACATTTCATACTTCATTTATTTTCTTTGACACCTAGTCATATAAGTCACGTCGTCATGTAATTTACGAGTTTACATGGGCACGAACACGCATGGTTCAACCCATGCGTGTCACACGCACGTATATTACATGAACTCGACCTTGTGTGGTGTTGGGATGTTAAGAAAACATGTAACATGGCTTATTAACGAGCAAATCTTAGAAAAAAAACCGTTCATTATAAGAAAACCACAAACTAAACTTTTAATAGTAAATGATTACGTGCTTGGGAGCGTATGTGGGACGTTAAGAAACACTTGCATGTAAGATACAACGTGTATATAAGCTAAATACATGACATTTTTACCACTAGGGCCTTTTCGAATAATCACGTAAGTTACTAGAGAAGCAATGGGCCACAATGGGCTTGTAAAATACTCAAGAGTGCACAGCCCGGGCCCAACCGGGCCAACAAGCCCAACAGTGGAGCCATAGCTTAATAATAAGCTCATTCAAGCTTATTAATGGACCTAGAAATCTAGTGAACTCATATTATGATATACATGCTCAAGCTAAACTCCTATTGGTCCTTTAGCCAATCCAAAGCCAAACATTCCCAATACGCCCCCTCGGGAGCCACAACTTATTTTCTAAGCTCTATGAGCTTATTGAGAGTCATACAAACATAGTTGAAACATATATGGACCCTAATACTAATTAGAGAACCTAGCCAAACCCATAATGGGCTTGTTTGCCTATTTGCGAGTCCAACGCAAGCCAATAAGCTCATAATAAGCTTAAACAGCTTATTGGTGAACTTATAACAGTTGGATAGGCCCAATGGACTTAGGAATAACTAATGGACCTTAATGGACCAAGCCAAAACCATTAGGAACCTTATTCGGACTCATATCGGGCCCAATAAGCCCATTTACAAAGCTTAACGACTTATTGAATAAGCCCACATTTAAGAACAGCTTAAACAAACTCAAATGAACTTATTTAATATGGAAAATAAGTTAAAATCAATAAGGAAACCCTAATGGACCTTTTGCTAGCATTCGGTTAAGGTTGTTGGGCCAACGAGCCCAATAAGCCCAAAATAAGCTCACCCGAGCTTATTAATAAGCCAAGTTGATTTTTATAACTTAATTAAGATTGACAAGTGCTTATGTACTCTTGGAAACTTATTTGGACCATTAAAAGCTTAATGGTCCTTAACGGGCCTAATAAGCCCAATAAGCTTAAATAAGCTCATCCGAGCTTATTTAATAAGACCAAATCAGTTGGCTTTGCTTATTTGGAGCGTTTTAAAAAAACTTGTTGCCACTTGTTAGAACTTAAATGGACGTAAAATGCGAAATTGTGTAAAGTTGGAGGACTAAAAGTGTAAATTACAAACTAGAGGGGTTAAAACTGTCATAACTGATTTTATAAGGTTTAGGGACTGTTTTGAGCACTTTTGGAACTTAAGGGGCTGTTTTAAAAACAATAGGACCTAAAGTGTCGAAATCGTTGTAAGTGTGACCAAATGTGTAAATTATGAAAACTTAAAGGGTTTGAAATTAACAATATATAATATTTTATAACCCAGGACTGTTTTGTAATTATAAGAAACCTTAAGGGTATTTTGTGAACGAAAGTTGATTCATTAACATCTAATCTTTATCCAGACGCGGGGGGAGGGGGGGGGGGGGGGGGGGGGAGTTTGTATTCCGGATATATACAGTTAAATCTACATTTAATAAATATGAATATTTATAATAACCGTTATACGTAGACAAGAACGTATGGGATAGTTTACCTTTCCAAGAGCCATCAAAATTAATTTCAAATACATTAAACATGTACACCACCACACAAGTGATAACAATATATATAAACTAGCAAATTTATATAGTTTATACATTGAGTTTTTAGCCTAAACTTGTAGACTAAGACTGGCCGTATTTACTTAGGTATCTGACGGTGTGATTCATACTTAGATATATTATCATTTTCAGAGAACTATTTACTAAGGTGAGTTCATAGCCCCATGTTTTACAATTATTTAAATGATTTACATCTTTGGGGTGAGAACATGCTTTGTTTTACAAATTGAACGCAAGTGTACATTTTATACAATGATTACGTGTTTTGCTAAGTGCTATAACTCACGAGACCCTTTATCATGAACTAGTCAATTAACCTGATTGTAAAGCGCGAATGTTATGAGTAGATCTATTTAGGACGACATCCCCGATCGGTGACTAGCTATCACCGGGAAACGAACGTTATAATATGTCGATTTTGGGATGTTCGTTAATACTCAGTCATGGGCATTATTGCAATTTATTGGCATTCATACAGTCGGCTTCAGTGGCATGAGCTAGCAAGATAAATTACTATTTTATGAGGTTATGCATATGTTGCTAATCATACCTTGGAAAATCTTGTGCGGTCCGACCTATGATTTAACATAAACCTAATGAAGCACCAACTTTACGTTGATATTTTAAGCATGTTTTTTCAGGTCAATATGGCACGGGGTGCTCAATACATTGGGGTCACTCACTGGAAAATAGTCAGTACTAAAGATTTGGCGTATAACATTTTGGAACATTTGTTTATAAACAAAATCTTTACTTATATCGTCGAACAATTTATAGCCAGACTTATTACTAACAAGCATTTTTTAATACCAATGTATTTTTAAAACGACAGCCGTTAGTGTTCCGTTCTCATATCCTTGTGCTATGATCTATGAAGTAAGCACCCAACGATATTCCACATTCCGCTGCTACCCACAGATTTGGGGGTGTTACAAGTTTGATATTCAGAGCCCAAGGTTTAATAAGAGAACCAGGTCAAAAGTTTTTGTCTAGACTATAACCATTTTCAAACACTGCTTTCACAAATGGGAAATTGCGGAGGGACATACATGTCATACTTGTTTACATTAGCACATATAGTGACTTACATGAATACCACACTATTTGTAGCATTAGAAGGTACTAAGTGCTTACATGAATCGATAATGCCGCATAAAATATACACGTACAGTACTTTAAGAGTCTTATAGATATAACATAGAGACCACCTACTATAATTAAAGCTTATAGACATATCAATACCGATCTTCTCCCAATAAGTAAACTAATATAGTTATATTTACTTTTTGCAGTAGTCATGTCTTCTGCACATCTGCTGTTACCTACACTTCTCGTACACCTACACTCTAACACCCGATAGAAGCCTTCAGATGATCCGATGATGAAGGAGAATCTGAGGGAGCATCCACGGGTCAACGTATTAGGATATGCCGGACTCCCGATGCAGCCAAGAGCCCACCATCACCGGATCACATACCAGTCCCAAGGATCCCACAACAACACCTGGCAGTTCCTCACGACGAGGATTGAGCAAAAGCCTATGTTTGTACAGCACAATGATCCTACTATGTGCCAGAGCATATGTACCGTGAGTATATACCATTGGAGGATGACCATGAGTTTTCCAGCTAAAGGAAGCAGCCATGAACCCTGTTGATTCACACTACTGCATGAGTTACCCGATATGTACTAAGTCGAATCCCGAGGAGGGATCCAAGGGAGTACAAGAGGATGAAGAGACTGAGGATGTCCGGATTGACTATCCTATGGACGGGGGAGATGATGGAGATGATGATGACGGCGATTCATCTAGGGATGACGCTGATGATGAGGATAAGGATGATGAGGACGAGGAGGGGAAGAGGAGGAGCACTTAACTCCAGCCGACTCTGCTATTGATATACCTATTGATAAGCCTGTTTTCCCACCTGAGGGAACAAAGCCTACTATACCACCACCCTCCACCGACATTACGATTGGGGCTAGGATTACCGTCCGGCCTCAGACTTCCATATCCCTTGCACCAGAGCAGAGGTTCGAGAGCTTCTGCCATGACTACTCCATCACCATCACCACCTATTTCACTATCACCACCCTCTACAGGAGAGCGCCTTGCTAGGTGCACATCCCCACCTGCACATTCGGCTACATGCATGTAATCATACAAATCCTTAAGATTTCCTAATCTAGCTAAATCTTGTACATCACTTGGCTAATTAAAGCTTGTACTTGGGTGGTTTAGCCTAAAACCATGTGTAACTAACTAGAACTCCCTAAAACCACCCATGTTGGCTCGTTTCTAGTTAAGAGGGAACCAAGGAAGATCAACTAGCAAATGTGCCTATAAATACCACTCATAAGTTCACATAATACATTTCCAAGACTCTTAAACTCTCTCTAAGATAAACCTCCCTCATTTACTCTCTATTCCATTCGGCTACATTATAACCAAACCCATACACGAACCACATTCACTCTAAGGACTCAAGGAAGCATTTAGGATCGAGTATAAGGGTTTAAAGGGGAAACACGAGCTAAGGAAGTCGGGTATATAAGCTTTTAAGCTTAGGGTAATACACATTTGGGTGTAAACCTTTCGTGCGTGCTTCATAATCCAAAACCAAGACGCTAGGACCATTGTAAGTCTCGACATTAAGCCATTCTTGTCATACTTCAAATTGTAATATTCATGTCTAGTTGATAAGTCACGATTATACAACATACGTGAACATGAACATGCATGGTTCGACCCATGCATGGTTCACGCACCCATATTGTACGTACTTAGGCTTGTGTGGTGTTATCATGATTAATATACGGTTAACTAACGAGTTAAGGCTTAAATGTTCCCTTTAATATACACGAATGAGAACCAATGAGAATCATGGTTTCGTTCTACTTGATCACGTGAAGTCTACACGTAAACTTTCAAAGAAAATGCAACGACGTGGCTAGGGAAGGAGTATACTAGGCTCTTAAATGTTTGCATGTTGTTTGTTGCGATTAAGAAATGCTAGGCACGTTGTTTTGGTACTAGAGGACCTAACGAAACCCCACAAGAAATCTTAATAAACCAATTGGACCCTATCGGGCCCAATGGCCCATGTCCGAACCCAACAGACCACGCACATCGAAGCTTCAGCTTAATAATAAGCTCTACGAGCTTATTTAGAGGTCTATAGTGCTTATTTGATTCACATGGACCTTGCCATATCATGTGGAACCCAACCGAACTCTTAATGGGCTTACTAGCCCACTAACGAGCCCAACTCGAGCCATAAGCTCACAATAAGCTTAAAACAGCTTATTGGTGAACTTGTGTAAGCTTAATGGGCTTAATAGACCTAAGTAAAGCTAATGGACCCTAATGGGCCAAGTCAAACCATTTAGAAATCCCTTCGGACCCTTAATGGGCCTAACAGCCCATTAACGAGGGCTTATTAGCTTATTTGGAATAAGCTGAACCAAAAACAGACCAAAAAGAGCTCAATAAGGATTACAATAAGCCTTGTCAAGTTAACGGACCCAAAGGATTAAAGCCCAAACCTCTAAAACCCTTATCGGGTTCATAACGAGCCCAACAAGCCCATTTACTAGCTTAATGGCTTATTGAATAAGCCACACAATAAAAATAGATTAAACAGGCCCTAATAAGCTTAGTGAGTTATGAAAATAAGTTGGAATCAATAAGGAAACCCTAACGGGCCTTTTGTGTGACTTTCGGTTAAGGTTATTGGGCCAACGAGCCCAATAAGCCCAAATAAGCTCATCCGAGCTTATTAATAAGCCAAACTGATTTTTATAACTTAAATAAGCTTATCAAGTACCCTTGTATCCTTGGAAACCAAATGGGATCATTAAAAAGCTTAATGGGCCTTAACGGGCCCAACAAGTCCAATAAGTCAAAATAAGCTCATCCGAGCTTATTTATAAGCTGCCATCAGCTTACATAGCTTATTGGAGTAAATAAAACTTGTTGCCACTTGTTAGACCCTAAACGGACTTAAAATGCGATTTTTACAAAATTGAGGGACTAAATATGTAAACTTTAAAACTTGAGGGTTAAATTCCGTCAACCCACTGTTTTAGTAACCTAAGGGACTGTTTTAGTCACTGTTGGAACTTAAGGGACTGTGTTCAAACATGTAAGGATCTAAAGTGTAAATTGTGTAAAGTTGGAGGACTAAAGGTGTAATTATGAAAACTTAAGGGTTTGAAATGTAAATAGTATCTATTTATAAACCCAGGGGCTGTTTTGTAATTATGGAAAACCTAGGGGGTTATTTTATACACAAAGTGATATTTTTATAAACACTTAACGAAACGGACGAATTATAATATTATTCGGATATTATACGGGTTACTCGCGACTTAATAAATATGAATATTTATTAACAACGCATATACGTTTCCCAAGAGCCATCAAATGAATACAAATACATTAAACATGTGCACCACCACACAAGTGATAACAGTATGTATAAGCTTATAATGGAATTTAGTTTATACACTGAGTCGTTAGCCTAAAATATGTAGACTAAGACTTGACCGTATTTACTTAGGTATTTGACGGTGTGATTCATACTTGGATATCTATTATCATTTTCAGAGGACTATTCACTCAGGTGAGTTCATAGCCCCATGTTTTACTGTTATTTAAATGATTTACATCCTTGGGGTGAGAACATGCTTTGTTTTACAAATTGGACGCAAGTGTACATTTTATACGATGATTACGTGTTTGCCTAAGTAACTATAACCCATTATGTCCATCATCATGAACTGTTAATTGCATAGATGTAATTGGGGATTGCATTATGTGGGCGCGAATGTTATGAATAGATCTATTAGGGATTGACAATCCCCGTTCGGGTGACTAGCTATCACCGGGAACGAACGCATACCATGTCGAATTTGGGATGTTGCAGGGTTAGCACATCATTCACGGACACTTGTTGGCAAATTTATTTGCATTCATATACGTCGAGCCTCGGTGTCATGAGCTTAGGAAAACGTAATTACTTTTTATGATGTTTGCATTTGTTGCTTAATCATACACTTGGAAATCTTGCGGTCCTACAATTGATTTACATAAACCTATGAATTCACCAACTTTATGTTGACGTTTTAAGCATGTTTTTCAGGTCAATAAGGCACGAGGTGCGATGATACATTGGAAGTCAATAATTGAAGAGTCAACATTTAAGATTTGGGGTCTTATTACATTTTGGGGACAATTGTTATAAACCGAAATCTTTATTTATATTGTTGAACAATTTGAAGCCACGGGCTTATGTAACAAACAAGTATTTTGTTAATCCAATGTATCTTTTTCAAACGACACGTTTAGTAGTCGTTCTCAGATCTTGTGCTATTGATCCATAAAGTAACGCCCTCGGATATTCAACATTCCGCTGCGTACTCAGATTTGAGGGTGTTACAGATTGGTATCAGAGCCAAGGTTATAGAGAACCAGGTCAAAAGTTTTGTCTGGACTATAACCATTTTCAAACACTGGACCTCTAAATCGCTTATTGGGCCTTATTATGGGACCTTAACGGGTCCAATAAGGCCCAATAAGCTCATTAAGCCAAAATAAGCTCATTCGAGCATATTTATGGACTTAAAATGTGATTTTGACGAGTTAAGGGGCTAAAAGGGTCAAATTGCGAACTATAGGGTTAAAACTATCATTCTTGGACTTTAATAAGTCTAGGGGCTATTTTGAATATTCTAAAAGTTAAGGGGGCTGGTGTGAAACTAAAAGGACCTAAATTGTCAACTTGTAAAGTTGGAGGACTAAAAGGATAATTATGAAAACTTAAGGGTTTGAAATGTAAATAGTATCTACTTTATAAACCCAGGGGCTGTTTTGTAATTATGGAAAACCTAGGGGTTATTTTATACACAAAGTGATATCTTATAAACACTTAACGAAACGGACGAAGTATAATATTATTCGGATATTATACGGGTTAACTCGTGACTTAATAATATGAGTATTTATTAACAACGCACATATGTTTCCCAAGAGCCATCAAACGAATACAAATGCATTAAACATGTACACCACCACACAAGTGATAACAGTATATATAAACTAGCAAATTTGTTGTAGTTT
Source organism: Tanacetum coccineum (assembly GCA_026074375.1). Classification (NCBI taxonomy): domain Eukaryota; kingdom Viridiplantae; phylum Streptophyta; class Magnoliopsida; order Asterales; family Asteraceae; genus Tanacetum; species Tanacetum coccineum. The sequence goes on from BQNB010115653.1 coordinate 12,450, forward strand.
ATACATTGAGTCTTTAGCCTAAACTTGTAGACTAAGACTGGCCGTATTTACTTAGGTATTTGACGGTGTGATTCATACTTGGATATCTATTATCATTTTCAGAGGACTATTCACTCAGGTGAGTTCATAGCCCGATGTTTTACAATTTCTTAAATGATTTACATCTTTGGGGTGAGAACATGCTTGTTTTACAAATTGGATGCAAGTGTGCATTTTATACAATGATTACGTGTTTGCCTGGGTAGCGATAACCCACTGAGCCCTTTATCATAAACTGTCAATTACTGGATTGTGAGCGCGAATGTTATAGATAGATCTATTTGGGATTGATAATCCCCGTTCGGGTGATTAGCTATCACCGGGAATGAACGTATACCATGTTGGATTTGGGATGTTGCGGGTTAAAACATCATTCACGGGCATTCATTGGCAATATATTGCATTCATACATGTCGAGCTTCAGTGTCATGAGCTTAGGAAAACGTAATTACTTTTTATGATGTTTGCATTTGTTGCTTAATCATACACTTGGAAATCTTGTGGTCCTACTATTGATTTACATAACCCTATGAATTCACCAACTTTATGTTGACGTTTTAAGCATGTTTTTTAGGTCAATAAGGCACGAGGTACGATGATACATTGGAAGTCAATAATCGAAGAGTCAACGTTTAAGATTTAGGGTCTTATTACATTTTGGGGACAATTGTTATAAACCGAAATCTTTTCTTATAGTGTTGAACAATTTGAAGCCATGAGCTTATGTAACAAACAAGTATTTTGTTAGTCCAATGTATTTTTTTCAAACGACACGTTTAGTGGTCGTTCTCATATCTTGTGTTATTGATCCATAAAGTAACGCCCTCGGATATTCAACATTCCGCTGTGTACTTAGATTTGAGGGTGTTACAATTATGCATTGTAGTTTTCTCTATATTGTATCTTGTGTTATGATTGATCATTATGTTACGCTCCTGAGTTTTCGCCATTGTCGGGGTGTGACAGTTTTTGTTTAAGGGCACAAGATTGTGCATTCCAGAGTGCTCTTTGAGAGAAAAGGTTGTTGCTGAACAACACGCCTTGGAACAACACGCCTTGCTGAACAACCCAACTATGCTTCAGCACATCCTACCATCAGAGGACCGATGGCCAAACGGAAGTGGTAAACAGAAGCTTGGGAAATCTGCTTCGATGTCTTGTTGAAGACAAACCAAAGCAGTGGGATTTGGTGCTTCCGTTTGCTGAGTTTGCATTCAACAACTCAAAGAATCGGACAACTCAACGAAGTCCTTTTGAGATTGTTCATGGACTGAGTCCATACACTATTACGGACTTGACCCTAATTCATAATTTGAGGAAAGCTAATGTGAAAGCTGATGAATTTGCTGAGCATATCAAGAGTATTCATGAGGAGGTCAAATTGCAGGTTGAAGCCTACAACACCAAGTATAAAAAGGTTGTTGATCTACATCGAAGAAAGGTTTTTTTTGAAGAAGGAGACTATGTATGGGCTGTTTTGACCAAGGATAGGTTGCCCGTTGGAGTAAATGTCAAGTTGCATGATCGAAAAGTTGGTCCTTGTCAGATTCTTAAGAAAATTAATGATAATGCCTACAAGTTAGAGCTACCAAGTCATTTCAATACATCAGACGTATTTAATGTTAAGCATCTAATTCCATATATAGGAGATCTTCCAAGCAATTATAACTCGAGGGCGAGTTCTTCTTCAACCGGGGCCGACTGATGCAGCTAGAATTTATGTTTTCATCAGTTTTGGAGGTGGTTTTATCATAAGTTCTAGTAGTCTAAGAGCCTGTTTAAAATAAATAAGGGTTTGATGGATTCTTTTTGGTCTATAAATTGACCTGATATCAGCAGTGTAAATTACACAACTTCTTTCCTATCCTTGTAATAAGCTTTTAAGTTTGATTATCTTTATAATAAGAATCCTACTTCTACTCCAATCATTAGTCCCTCTTTAGCTGTAGTTTTACTACACCAAGGTTATTGTGTCTCTTTGGGTGATAACTTATTATCTTGGTCCGTTAAACGACAGCACACTCTTTTACGTTCCAGTGCCGAAGCTGAATACCAGGGTGTTGCTCACGTTGTGGCAGAGACTGTATGGCTTTGTAATATTCTTCGTGAGTTACACTCTCCTTTATCGACTGCAACTCTTGTCTACTGTGATAACGTTAGGGCTGTTTATATGACTGTCAACCCTGTTCAACATCAACGGACGAAACACATTGAGATCAACATTCATTTCGTCTAAGATATGGTTACCGCTGGTCAGATTAGAGTTCTACATGTGCCCTCTCGTTTTTAATATGCCGATATTTTCACTAAGGGACTGCCTTCCGCATTGTTTGAAGAATTTCGATCCAATTTGAGCGTTCGACCTCCTCCCGCTCTAACTGCGGGGGCGTATTAGTTGATAATATTAGTGAGTCATAGTTGACTCTTATGTTTGGTATGATTATAGGATTAGTCATTCATTAGTTGTACATTTAATATTCCTAGCTGTATCATTATCATCTTACACTATTTATATCGTTGGTTTTGTGAAAATAAATAAAGCAAATAATTAACCTTCTATCAAATACATGATACATGTATTATAAAAGTATGTTGCGTAGAAACACATGAATTGAGTAGAGTGTGAGTAAAGGTTGAAAACAATAATAAGAACGTATTAATATATATATGTTGAGTTGGATTACTGTTCTTTAAACAGTTAAGGCATGATAGGTTGGAGGTTTTATACACTAAGAAATGGGTAAGATAATCCAAATGATGGTTGGTTATAGATAATGCAATCAACCATTAACTTTAGGTAGGTAATTAATTAGGGTAAAGGCTATATAATACCAACGTACTTTTCAAAATTTACCGTAATGAACAACTTACTTTTTTTTATCGATACTACCAATTTACATTCAAATTTTGTTTCAACTTGAACAAAACGTTTGTACCGTTAGTTATTATGTGGCAACGTTAGTCCATTTAGCTAACGATCGCTTGCATCGTTAGTCCTTATGTTCTTCCTCTTTGAATTTGTTATTGAGTTTACATTTATTTTTTAAACAAAATTCATAAAAATATTTAAGGAAGTTGCAAAAATCGTCCCTGTGATTTTCATATATATATATATATAAAATTTCGAACATTTTTTTTCGAATTTTTTTTTAGTATGGAATGTCTATAAAAATTTTCGAAAAAAAATTTTCGAAATTTTTTTTGAAACTTCATTTTTTCAAAAAAAATTTATGTGTATAAAAAATTTTCGAAATTTTTCTATAAAAATGTGTATAAAATTTTTCGAAAAAATGTGCGTAAAAATTTTCGAAAAGAAATTCGAAACATAAAAAAATTTCGAAAAAAAAGAAGTTTCGATAAAAAATTTCAAAATTTTTTTTTCGAAAAAAATGGTTCGAAATAAAAAATTTTCATAAAAAATAATATATGAAAACCACAGGGACGATTTTTGCAACTTCCTCAAACGATCGTTAGCTAAATGGACTAACGTTGCCAC
>BQNB010115654.1:0-18497 GCA_026074375.1 Tanacetum coccineum
AATTCTGACATGGTATACGTCCGTATGATTGGGACCACCGATACAAGTAAGAGCTACTTACCCGGACGGGGATGCTAATCCTGATAGATCTATCTACAACACTCACGCTTACAACACATAATTAATAGTTCACAACACTGGGCAAAGTGGGCTATCGGTACTTAGACTAAACCGTAATCATTTAAAAGTAATAACGTCCAAAATATAAACATAGCATATATCTCATCCCAAGATTTAATAAAGGTATTCGTAAAACAAGTAAAAAGTGGGGCTATGAAACTCACATTTTGCAAGAGGTGAATCTGGAATAATCAACAAACCGAAGAATGAGTACGAATGTTCTAACGCGACCTAGTTGAAATATATTGCGTTTTAGATACAAGCAGACAAAATGAAATGATGCACATGAGAATTTTATAAAGTTCTCATCACCGGAACATGTTTGCGTTTTAGTTAGGTAAGTCAAAATGTGAACTCGTAAAAGTTATCCAGTTTTATTAAGTTTCGACGCTACAACAAAAGTCACCATTTTACTAATCAAAAGAATTCCCGTACATTATCCGTTTTTTAAATATTTACGTATAATTTATATTTCGTCTAAAACACGCTAAGTATTCTACCAAAGTCTAGTTACAAATTTTTATTTGTCATAAATTCATTACTATTATTTCTATGTCACTAACTTTACTAAATCATATCTCGCTTATTAATAATACTTTTAGAAAGTTTTCGACGCACATATAAAATATATAAGTGATACTATAATATTTGTTAAGGATATTATAGCTCGTTCGGACTCGAAAATGGCCAAAAACCATATTTTGAGATTCGAACAACTTATTTTTATTAGTCGAGTCTATGCAGAAAATTTATAAATTTTCACATTTTAGTCAGTTTTTACAAGGGCGTAATCCTTCGTTAATAAGATTCACGGGATGGTCAAAATCTAAGTTTCAAGGAAAAATCACGTTCTACAAGTTTTCTTTTATAAGTTTTACCCGACTCGGACCCGAAATGGGTCAAAAATACAAAAACGTAAACTGAACAGATTGTGTCGAAAACAATTTTGAACTGGAAAAGTTACTAGTTTTTACATAAATTTATTTGGTCATAACTCACTCGTTTTAAGTCCGTTTTTAGCGATCTTTATATTCACGCGTTCGTATTAAGTATACTATTATATCTTTAAAATCTTGACCTTTTAAAGTGTTTTTAAGAGCTCGTTTTATTTCATACAAAATTTGGACAACAAGTATTTTATACAAAAACTACACAATATTTTTAGCCGCAAACATCACAACTTCATTACTAACCTAAATCCCTTTCACCGATTGTTACTAACACTCAAACAGCTCCAAGACTACCTAATCCCTTCCACTGATTGTTACAATATCATCAAAAACCACTTTTAAAACTTATAATCACATTTTTAACCTAAAAGTAGAATAATATTAAGAATAAACTAAAAAACACAAATAAGTTGTACAACCCCTTTTATTTTTGTTAGTTCCTTTGTAAAAATCATTTACAAAAACATATGTGATGATGTTTTTTGAAAGATCACGAGATGTGTTCATAGATGAAAGTATATAAAAAGAAGAGATGAAAATGGCTTACAAAACTGTAGAAAAAGTGATGAAAAATGAAGAATCTTTAACCCAAAATGACAAGATGGAAACCCGGATTAATCACCAAAGAATCACCAGTAACACAATAGTTAGATATTTGAGATCAAGAAAAACAAACACCAAGATTGGGTGTGTTTGTGTATTCGGCCGAACAAGAAATAAAGGAGTAAAGAGAGAAAAATTTATCTAGTGTGTGTATTAGTGTATGAAGAATGAGATGAATGAATGTATGTAGATATTTATGCTTGCACTCACCCACATGGGATGCCATTTTGTGTGAGGTTCTATTCTTGATCAAGACAAAAAGGATTAGAAAATTAAGGGCTAAGACATGTACCAATATGGGACAATGTAGCAAAAAAAAATGGTGGTGGTGTTGTGGTTTGTAGGTGGCGGACGAAGCAAGAGCAGAAGGGGGGGGGGGGGGAGAGACCAAAAATATTTTTAAAATTTGAATTTTGTTATCAATAAGGAAGGATCTAGAATACTTATTTTGGAGGTAGCACATGGTTATATATGCATGCATGTGAAGATGAACTATTATGTATACATGTAACACGCAAAAACTAAAACACGCGACGTCTAAAATAAAAATAAAATTATAAAAAAATATGTCCGTTAATCATAACATGTTTGTCGTAAAGAGACTACACTTATTCAAAAGCCAGAACGCGTCCAATGATGTTTTTCAGTTACACGCGGGATAACTTCTCGGTTTCACATAAATTAAATCACACAACGTAAAAAGTAAAAATAGTATGTAAAACCGTAAAAATAAAAACCTAAAAATTGTCAGTTGTCATGGTCTTTTCCCGTTAAGAGAGCTTCGTCCCGAAGCTCCATTTGTGATATCTGATGAAAGTAGGGTGTCGGAAAACAAATGCAGATACTTCTCTCGAAACTAGTCTTCACGTTCATGGGTGAATTCAGGATCTCGCCTGGAATTCCACTAACTTGACGATTTGGATGCAGCTTTGCTTTAGCCGTTTGACGTCTCGGTCCTAAATCTCTACCGGTTCCTCGATGAAATAAAGCTTGTCATCGATTTGGATCTCATCCAAAGGAGCGATAAGTGTTTCGTCAAACAAACACTTCTTCAAGTTTGACGCATGGAATGTGCTGTGAATCTTACCTAGTTGTTATGGTAGTTTGAGTCTATAAGCAACGGTTTCGTTCTAGCTAATACTTAAACTAAAAGATCGTGTATTTGCGGGTTCTGCTTTCCACGTTTGCTGAAACGTATCTCTCCTTTCCATAGAGAGACTTTTAGCACGACCTAAACTCCAACTTGAAACTCTAGAGGTTTACGCCTCGCGTCCGCGTAACTCTTTAGGCGATCACATGCAGCTTGAACTCGGTTCTTTTATCTAAATGATCCTTTCGGTTGCTTCATGAATTATTTCTGGTGTAGTGAGCATGTTATCTCCAACCTCGGTCCAGCCGACGGTGATTGACACTTACGGCCATAAAGTGTCTCGAATAGTGCAGCATTAATGTTGTCGTTGTACGAAAATTCCACTAAAGGTAGGTATCTATTTCAACCTTTTCCAAAATTTTAACACACAAGCGCGTAACGTATCTTCCAATGTTTGAATAGTCTTCTTACTTCGATCGTCTATTTGTGGTTGATAAGCGGCGTTCATATCCAGACGTGTACTCAAGCTTACTAGAGTGATTGCTAGAAACGAGATGTAATCTGCTATCTCGGTCTGCGAGAATCGAGACTGACACTCCATGTTTCGAGACTACTTCCTTTAAGTAAAGTTTTGTCAGTCGTTCCATTGCATCGGTCTCCTACCAACTTTTCGTCATTTAATCCAACTGAATGCTTAATGTCTAAGGTAGTTGGGTTGCGATATCACCCAAAGGTTAAAAGCAGTGAATGCGAGGCTTCTATCGGCTATGTTCTAGGTACTTGCAACGATTATGTCCTTTGTTTCAAGTTCATGTCCATTATAAATTTCGATAGTGTAAGAATCTCCTAATCTTTTTAATTCTAACTCACTAAAAGGGATAAGCTCATCATGCTCGTATAATCCGCAACCCACTTTTAACACTTATAATCATATTTTTAACCTAAAAGTACAATAATATTAAGAATAAACTCAAAAACACAAATAAGTTGTACAACCCCTTTTATTTTTATTAGTTTCTTTGTAAAAATCATTTACACAAACACGAGTGATGATGTTTTTTGAAAGATCATGAGATGTGTTCATAGATGAAAGTATATAAAAAGAAGAGATGAAAATGGCTTACAAAAGTGTAGAAAAAGTGATGAAAAATGCAGAATCTTTAACTCAAAATGACAAGATGTAAACCCGGATTAACCACCAAAGAATTACTAGTAACACAATGGTTAGATATTTGAGATCAAGAAAAACAAACACCAAGATTGGGTGTGTTTGTGAATTCGGCAGAACAAGAAAGAAATGAGAAAAGAGAGAACAAATTATCTAGTGTGTGTATTAGTGTGTGAGGAATGAGATGAATGAACGTATGTAGACATTTATGCTTGCATTCACCCACATGGGATGCCATTTTGTGTGGGGTTTCATTCTCGATCAAGACAAAAAGGATTAGAGAATTAAGGGCTAGGACATGTACCAATATGGGACAATGTAGGAAAAAAATGGCGGTGGTGTTGTGGTTTGTAGGTGGCGGACGAAACAAGAGCATAAGAGGGGGGGGGGGGGGGGACCAAAAAACATTTCAAAATTTGAATTTTTTTATCATTAAGGAAGGATCTAGAATACTTATTTTGGAGGTAACACATGGTTACGCATGCATGCAAAGATGAAATATTAAGTATACACGTAACTCGCAAAAATTAAAACACACGACGTCTAAAATAAAAATAAAATTATATAAAAAAAATTATCCGTCAAATCGTAACGTGTTAGTTGTAAAGAGACTACGCTTATTCAAAAGCCAGAATGCGTCCAATGATGTTTTTCAGTTATACGCGGGATAACTTCTCAGTTTCACGTAAATTAAATCATACAACGTAAAAAGTAAAAATAATATGTAAAATCGCAAAAATAAAAATCTGAAAATTGCCAGTTGTCACATTTGAGTTCAATGAGTTATACTTTTTAGTGAGTAGACTCTAAACGACCTCATCAGGGAGTAGTTTCATCAAAGAGTTCGACCCTTTTGTGACTCACAAGTGAGAGAACTCCTCAGTGAGTACACTCAGGGAGTAAAGCTCATTCAATGTGCAAACTCATTAGCGATTGCTAGAACTGATTTCCTACTAACTTGTAACGGTCTTAACTTATTCAAGAGAAGCTTTAATTACATCATAATAATCATTATTAATTAGTCATGTAACCACTATTGTTATAATGAAGAAATATTATGAGTAGATTAATTGACCGATTAGTTCTTATAATTTCATCTAATAAGTTTCGTCTCTATATAAGAGAAACACATCTGTATGAGAAACACACCAAAATCTAAACACTCTAAAGCAAAAAAGTTCTTGTTTTGTACATAAATCAAGAATAAAAATTTGTCTTATCTTAAAGAGATATTCACATTAAGGTTAAATAGTTTTTTTATTTGGAAAGTGATAGATTTAAAGTGGTTTGTGGAGGACCTATACACATGGAGAAGACGACCTTGTTTTTTGACAAAGGTTTGCGTGGGTCAATCGAGAATATAGTGGTTTGTGGAGGACCTTTCTTTAGAGACTTACAGTGGAGCCTTGCTTCTTTACCCATCCTGTTTGGTGGTTTGGGTTTGTACTCGGCAAAAGTGGTTTCCTCCTATGCTTTTGTGGCCTCGAGGGCCCAGTCTTGGGTGCTACAAGACCACATCTTACGTGACAGTGGCATATGTGGTATGGATGTTGATTATGCTTCTGCTTTGTCTTGTCTTCGTGATACGATTCCAAGCTTTGATTTTAACGTTTTTACTAATAAGGACACCGCCCCAACATTGGCGAGTGCCCTTTTTAGTGAGATGGTCAAAGATATGGAAGTCCGCTTTGACATGATTGTGAGACAAAAAGCAGTTTTTGAGTGTCTACGCGCACCACATGCTTAGGATTTCCTACTAGCTATCCTCATAGACAGGCTTGGTCAACATATGTCACCAGTGGAATATCGCACTATCCTTAAGTATCGTCTCATGATTCCATTATTTCCGGTTGACGTGATATGTCCTGTTTTGTCGCAAGGCATGTTTGGATTCCTTTGGGGAACATGCAGTTCATTGTAAAGAGCTCCCGGGCTTCAAGTACCAACACGATATGGTCAGGGACATCCTTTTTGACATATGTAGGCGTGCCGGGATCTCTGTCAAGAAAGAGGCCTGTGAATTTCTTGTCTGACCCATCAGATGGAAGATCCACACTCAGACCAGCTGACGTTTTGGTATTTGGATGAGTTGGAGGGAAACATGCATGCGTTGATCTGACCGGGGTTTCTCCTCTCGTGGGGTTGAGCAGTCGGGGTTTTATAGTGGGTCAGGCTCCTTTAAAAGCCGCCTCGTGCAAAGTGACAAAACACGAGAAAGCATGCATTGAAAATCAACACGTGTTTATCCCCTTCGCGTTTGATACATTTGGTTTCCTTGCACCTGAGGCGGTTGAACTACTTACTAGAGTCCAGCGTGTTATGAACAGTAATGTTATGACACCTAGATCTATAAATGTTGTATTTACTAGAATTGGCTTTGCAATATAAAAGGGGCTAGCGGCGCAGCTTGTTGCCCGTTTGCCTTCTCATACTATGTAACCGTTGTTATATGATTTAAAGTGATATCCGGCTACCAATGATTTTCGTCAAAGTGGGATAAATTCCACCAACAATGGATGTATTCGTGTTATCTTTGTTTTGTTATGATTATTTTTTGTCCATAAACTTTTTTTGCTATTTAAAAATAAATGCGAGTATGTGACATATCTGGAAAATGTTGGTGTAGTTAAATTTTGACATATGTTCATTCAATGATAAGCTAAATTAACCAGTAAATTCAGATTACTCCAAAGTTGATATCTATAAATTTTATAATTATTTGAAAAACTTTCTTAGAATCAAAGTCCCTAGATATATGTTTTGCTTTTAAGAAGAGTGGTGGTTGAAATGGAGCTATAGTCATTATGTCAGCAAATGTGTGACACAACAAAGAACATTGTATATATCCAAATAGTCAACAACCTTAGGAAAATATTAGTATAGTAGTGGCTTTAAATAATTTGGAAAAATAGAAAATTTTGGAAGTTAAAAGAATATAACCTCACTCTTAACCACTTCTAATTCTATATATACCCTTCTCTTCATGTATCAGAATATATCTTCATACAAAACAAACCGAACCTGAAAACAAGCATTCTCACTAGATTCTCTCTATCTCTCACTCACAAACACACACATTATGGGTTTTCTTGCACAACCTAAGATTCCTGTGATTAACATGGTAGATTTAAAGCAAAACACAACTTTCGGGGTTTCAGCATGCGATGAAGTGAGGCATGCACTTGAAGAGTATGGTTGCTTTTTGGTTGATTGTAATGGGATTACGGAAGGATTAAGTAATGAAGTGTTTGATTCCTTAAAAGACCTATTTGATCTTCCCATCGAAACGAAAGTAAAAAACACTTCTGATAAGGCTTACCATGGCTATGTAGGCCAAATCCCTTTTCTTCCACTCTTAGAAAGCTTAGGAATTGAAAATGCTACAAGTGTTCATGGAGTTAATAGCTTCGCAAACATCATGTGGCCCTCTGGGAATGACAATTTCTGGTAATTAACTAAGAACTTGCGTATTTATAGAAAATTTACATAGCATGCATCTAAAATGCATGTTCTTTAATTTTGTTGATGTAAAGTAAATTGCAAAAATTGTAATTTCAAAACTCACGTACGAAAAAAAAAAAATACAGTATCAATGAAAGTGTTATCGATACTAATATTTAAATCCACTGTGGTGTTATACTAATTGTTTGTTTTAATTGATTCTTTAAACAGCAAAATGATTCACTCCTATGCAAGATTAGTTTCTGAAATCGAAGAAACAGTGAGGAAGATGGTGTTTAAAAGTTTTGGTGTGGAGAAGTACCACGAGTCCTACAACGACTCTGTGACATATCTTCTTAGAGTAATGAAATACAGACCACCAAGTGCAAACGAGACAAAACTGGGTTCCATATCTCACACAGACAAGTCATTCATATCGATACTAACTCAAAATCAAGTGAAAGGATTAGAGGTTAAAACCAAGGACAACAAATGGATACCTGTGGAATACCCTCCGTGTTCTTTCTTGGTCATGGCAGGCGACGCATTCAAGGTAAGATTATTGTTATTTTTTTGGCGGTAACAAAATTGCCTTGATTTGAACTTAAACAGTCAAATAATGATACCAATGAACGAAGAATAAAATATTTCTCGTAAAGTTATAGTAACATATGAAACAATTGACTCAACAATTTATTTCTTCCTTGTTATAAACGACTCATATGAAGTTTTATGTGCAATAGGCATGGAGTAACGATCGAGTGCATTCTCCTTATCATCGAGTAGTCATGGAAGGGGGTGAATATAGATACTCAATAGGGGTATTTACATACCACAAAGGGATGGTAACGGTACCAGAAGAGCTAGTTGACAATGATCATGTGAGAAAATTCAAGTCATTTGATCATTTTGGGTATCTTGACTTCTATGACAAAGACTCACTCTTCGAGCAAGAATTCAGTCACATTAAATCCTATTGTGGAGTATGATACATCAGTTGATCGTCTCTTCTAAATGTTTGATATCTTCTATTTTAGTAGTAAATCTGGAATTTGATGTTAAATGCGGTCATGCAAACCACTCTTTGGGCCATGGAACATGCATAGAAACCTAATCGCTTCTCCTTGTTAAAACGAAGACCGGTACGTTAGGGAATGATGTGCAACTGCTTTCTTTCTTATGGATTTCACGTGGATGTGAAAAAGCCAATGTTAAATGGCTAGAATGGTCATGTGACCCAAGCTCCAAAAGTTACCTATGTTATGTGCAAGTTTCCTTTCTATGTAATATGTAATATCCTACTAAGCATATTGCTAATGTGGCTTTTGTACAAAAGTTTGACTGTTTGAGTCTAAATTAAATCTGGACTTTGAATGTTTCTTTATTCCAAAAATATTAAGAGTCAATGATAGTGGGAAGAGTTCCAGTGTGTTATGATCACATATATCACGATCAACTCATAAATTAAGTTCCACTTGTAACGATGATCCAATTCCAAATATGTTGTAATCTTTCCTCTTGTAACCTCTTACTAGGGAGCAATTTTGCTGCTGAGTAATATAATTACCGCGCTAATGCCGTAAAAAATGTATATATGTACATAATTACCGCTAAAAAAAACTATTTTGTCAAGTTTCCATTCCATAAGGTGATACACTAAACATGAATGAGAAAAATGTAAATTCGGCCGGGGGGCGGTAAAGGTCAATTTATTACAACAATAACACCCAATCATGCCAGAGCGGGATTAAAGGTCATATTATTACGAGATTGTGCAAAATTGATAGTAGGGATGCTCACGGTCCGAAAACCGGACCGATGACCGAATTAGTCTAAAACGCCGGACCGAGGACCGGACTGAAATGGTCCGGTCTGGTCTTCAGTCCGGTCCGGTCCTACAAGACATAATCGTCAGTTTTTTTGTAAGACCGGACCGGACCGAGGACCGAGGACCGAGGACCGAGGACCGAATGTAATGAAAAGCATGGACCGAAGACCGGACCGAAATACGTTCGGTCCGGTCCGGTAGGTCCGGTCCGTTTTCCGGTCCCGTCATTGATAGGACTCTTCTAGCTACTGAAGTGAATACTATATAGTGACCACTCTCGGCCACTACGTAACACTTATAGACTAATCTTCGAAATCCATGACCACAATATTGTCACTAGCTAATCTCTCGTCACAGTGATGACTATTTTGGTCACTATCCCTAAATTCTACAACCATAATATGTTTGGTCACAGACTCTTCTAGCTAATTAACTACTAAAATTCTAAAGTACTTTGTATCTGGTTTGATTTATCTTAGTTTGCTAGATTATCCTGTCTAGTTTCAACTGTTTGGGTGAAGTTATGCCGAGGATGAATTATTTTCTCCCGGCTTAGTTAAGATTCTTACTGGTTTTGTAATTTGCTTGATCTCTCATAATATCTATGTTCACAATATATAAGTTTTAAAGGTGGGCGCGCTAGGCCTATACAAAATAAATTAAGCTCAATACATAATAATTATCGACTAAAACTCCCTCGCAGTTGGAGCGGGAGAGGAACGAACACTTAAACTGGTACGAAATTCTTTAGACAAAGTCGAAGGCAACTCCTTAGTGAACATATCGGCATACTGATAACGCGATGGCAAATGAAGAACATGAACCTGACCCATAGTAATCATGCACGAACAAAATGAATATCAATCTCTATATGCTTCGTTCGCTGATGTTGCACAGGGTTAGCTGACAAATAAATGACACTGACGTTGTCACAATAGATAAGTGTAGCAGACAATAAAGGGGTATGTAGTTCCCGAAGTAGATTCCGAATCTAAGCGGTCTCAGCTACAACATTGGCAACACCCCGATATTCATCCTCTGCACTAGACCTAGATATTGTGTGTTGACGCTTAGAAGACCAAAAAATAAGATTATCTTCAAAAAATACACAATAACCAGAAGTAGACAGTCGAGTAGAGGGGAAATCAGTCCAATCAGCATCCGAATATGCAATAAGAGAACCAGTAGAAAAAGCAAACAACTGTAGGCCAAAGTCTAAAGTACCGCGAACATAACGAAGAATACGCTTAAGAGCCGCCAAATGAGGCTCTAGAGGGTCATGCATGTCAAGACAAATCTGCTGAACCGCATAAGAGATATCGGGATGTGTAAAAGTAAGATACTGTAAACCACCTGCCAGGCTTCGATATAGTGTAGGATCTGAAACATGATCCCCGTCAGGACCAAGTTTTGACTCCGCATCAACTGGGGTCCGAGAGGGATTACAAGAAACCATGTGTGCCCGCTCCAATAGGTCCTTAACATATCTCTTATGAGAGAGGAACATACCTGTAGAGTCACGAGTAACATAAATCCCTAAAAAATAATTAAAGGCCCCCAAATCCGTTATCTCAAACTCCTGATGCAAAGATGAAATAATGCTAAAGTAAAGCTGTAAAAGATGCGGTCAGTATAATATCATCCACATATATCAATAAGCAGGGCCGGTCTTGAGTTTTTTGATGCCCTGGGCGGAACAATCAAAGATGCCCCCTATCACATGTCGTAAACACGTTATTTTAAAGATTTGGCTTGTAAACAATACCAACATATCAACCTACTAAAACTTGATTTTTTAATATTTTTATTTTATACACCAAGTAATTAATATTTAACATTATGTTGTCTTTTATCACTATAATGCATAAACCGATTTTAAAGAACCCGAGTGCACAAAGATTATCAACCTACAATTGGTGTCTTTTCACAATTGTGAACACTACGAAGCGTAATTCAATCAGGTCTAGTTACACCATGGGGCACTCCTTAATTCCGTCACATACTCCCCTAATGCTACTTTTGTACTACATCTAATATAATGTATTTATGTGACTCCATATCTTTAGAGATTACTAAAAAGAGAATTTTTCATATCAGCTAATTGAAAAAGAGAAAACACATAAATTATCATATCAATTCATAAAAGGTTTATGTTTCAATGCTACCTCATGTTGTGTGATAATGATTGTGGATTCAAATCTTGCTTAAGACATGTGAAATAATTAAAAATTATTGTTATAAAAAAACATATCAGTTAATTTTCCAGTTAGCATTAAACTAGTTTGTTATCAAATCTTGCAAAATAGCATCTACAAGGTGAAACAATGACAAGTTTAACTATAAAAAGGACAAAACAATGATAATGAGTAAAGCTAAAAAATAAAAACAAATAAATAAAAAGTTAAAACTTGTTTGCCATATTCCTATGACTGCAAATAACCCACGTGATCAACTTTTCCGTCTTTCATTTGAACATCTTCTCTCCCCTTCATCTCTGTATTTTCTGACGAAAGTACTTTATCCGGCGAGATTCTTTTCATTTAAAACACTATTTTCTTCTCTATTTATCCTTTTCTTCTTCTTGCAAATTATATCATAATCCTTTTATTATTACAATATCATCTAAATCACATAAAAACGATTCACAACACTGAAAACTTGATGCCCCTTGTCTATATGATGCTCTGGGCCGTCGCCCGTGCCGCCCATGGCCAAATCTGGCCATGTCAATAAGTATGCAACCTCACTACCATGGCGATAAATAAACAAAGAAGAATCACATCTACTATAAGAGAAACCAACAAGTAGAGCATAATTAGCAAACCGTTGAAACCAAGCACGAGGTGCCTGCTTCAAACCATATAAGGAACGCTGTAACTAAAAAACATGTTGCAAAAAGCAAGAATCCACAAAACCCGAGGACTGGTACATATAAACTGTCTCTAAAATATCACCATTAAGAAAGGCGTTCATCATGCCATCCACGAGACAAAGCAAGGCTAAGAACAGTTCGTATGGTAGCCGGTTTAACAACTGGACTAAAAGTGTTATCACAATCAACACCAACCTGATGAGTCCGCCCATTGGCAACAAGCTAGGCCTTGTACCTGCTCAAAGATCCATCTGCATGATACTTATAACCACATTAGCATTAGGTGGTTTTGGAACAAGCATCCAAGTATTGTTTTTAACTAAAGCATTATATTCATCATATATAGCACCATGTCAATTAGGATAAGACAAAGCAATAAAAGAAGACTTAGGAAGAGGAGATATATGAGAAGTATGGAAATTAAAACGAGGATTGGGTTAACAATACCAGCTTAAGCATGAGTGACCATCAGGTGAGTTCGAGTTGGAGGATGTTGAGTCGATGTAGTGGGGTTAGTAGGTGTGGGGGAATGAGCGGGCCGGTAGGTGTTGGAGTATGGGCTGTTGTAACCGGTTTTGTATGTTCGGATGTAGGTTTTGGAGGTGGGTCATGGGTGTTGGGATTTAGTTGTTCGTTATGGTTTGGATCTGTTTGTGCTACAAGTGATGGTGTAGTAGGTTGGGCCGGTTGGGTTGGATTTGTGAGAGGAAAAGGAATTATGGATTAAAGTGTGGGTAAGAGGAGACGGGTTAAGAAACTCATAAGAGGGGGTGGAGGTGAGATTAGAAGTAGATCCGTAAGTAAATTGGTTTTCGTCAAAGGTATAGAGAAAAAAAAACGAAAAAACCAAAATCAAAGCGAAAACCAAAAAAACCGAACCGAAATAACCCACCGAATCTAGAAACCGATGGTTTGGTTTTTACTTTGTCAAAAACCGAAAAATTTCGATTCGGATTCGGTTTTCGTCCAAAAATCAAACCGTACAAACCGAACCGAACCGAACCAATTTTAATTTATAATAATATATAATTATATGATATAAATAAATAAATAATAAATCAAAATTTTAAATTCATATTCATTTTGTTAGTCGAATTTTAATATATATATCTAAATGTTTAGATGTGTTTTTGTCATATACGTGTGTATATTTGACAATATATCGTTACATATGTGACAATGATCATACTATGCGTATTTTCACTTGTATGTGTGTCATTTATATGTGTGCAATTATAGAAGTTTGGGGTAAAACATTATTAGGCTCAAATTGACAAATAATAATAATAATAATCAATTTTCTACGTAAAGTAAGTTTGTTAGTATAAATTGGCCACACCCAAATATAAACGGTTTGAAACCGAAAAACCGAAAAACCGAATCGCCAAAAACCGAACGGTTTTGGTTTTTGGTTTTATAAAAACCGAATATTTCGGTTTGGTTTCGGATTTAGCCAAAAAATGACCCAAACTGAATCGTGCACACCCCTAGTCAAAGGTGACGTGCCGAGAAAGTATGATTTTGTTGATGGAAAGGTCAATGCATCGGTATCCGTGATGGTAGGCGGGATATCCCAAAAAATGCACGGTGTGGCTCAAGGGGCTAATTTATGAGGTGAATCAAGGTGTGGGTAGCAAAGGCATCCAAATATGCGAAGATGAGAATAATCGTTGTTCTTTTTGAAATAATTATGTGTATGGTATTGATATGTGAGAAATCACATATCCGTTTTTTTACCAAAAATGACCCTAAAATGATGAAATTGTGCAAAATTATGCTTGTATATGTGTATTTTGTCTTTTGTGATGTGTTAATGTAATCTTCTTTTTACAAGCTTGTACTCAGTTTTATAATCAATTAAATTCAGTTTTCATATTGTTCAATTTTCAATTCCTGTTTTACCTATTTTGCACTTATGGTTTAAATAATCTCTTTGAATCTGTTTCATAAGCTAATTTGTTCATAAGCTGCCTAAAGCTTTCAAAAACTTAAATACTTCATGGAATTGGATGGCAGCTTTGTTATTCAAGTGGTTTATAGTTCTCGATGGTCATGAGTTTAGGATTAGATTAGTAAAATTTAAGAATTAAACATTAAAGCTATACTAAGCTTAAGAAGCTCATAATAAGCCTCTAAGAGATTGAGCATGGAAATTTAGCATCTAATTAGCTGAGTAGAGGTTTCTCATCTCTTTTCCTTTCTCTATTAATCTGCTTTCATTATATAATCTAGTTAATCTTTGCATTTTAGCTTAATCTGCTTAATATTAGCTTTTTGTTGTTTAGTTTAGTTTAAGTCTGCTTAATATAGTTGTTTGATGTTTAATTAGTTTAATTGTTAACATTTCAGCACTTTACAAGTATTTTGTTAAAATTCAGTTAAAAATAAAATATAATAGCATTTACTTGTTAGCTTATAGTCCAAGCTTATTGCTTGATTGAATTTGCTTATATAGTTTTGTTATAAGCTATCAAATATCCGTTAGTGATAATTTGAGGCTTATAAATCTAAGACGATATTAAAGCTAAATATTGAACTTGACACTTTAAAAGGAGTGTTCGGATCAAGGCAGTACTAACCTAGCCAAGACCATTTTGATCTTTTAAATTATTTTACATTTCCATATTTAAGTTTATAAAGGATAAGGTTTTTTAAGGTTGTTTGTTAATTTAGATTAATTATTAATCAAGTTTATAGTACTGTTTGACGATCTGTGGACATAAAGTTTCACTTTATATATGCATTTTAAGTTCAAAATTGTTCTAGCTGTTTTTATAGATTATGTTGTTTATGTTTAAGTGTTTAAAAATTGTAGAAAACAAGTTCTTAAGTCTGCATTTAATGGTTTAGTGTTTTTGGTCAAATGCATCAGCAAGCCAAAACAAGCAAAATGCCAATTTCATCTTTAAAATTCAGTTAGTTAAAGTTAGAATTAGCTTTTAATTTTTAGTGCACAAATATATTATAGGTCAAATTTGATAGATTAGGGCTTAATTTGTAGTAATTAGCTTATTTAGCTATTTGAATTAGGTCTGTCAATTGTAGCCATTTTGACTTTTTCATAAATAACTTAAAAAAAAAGTGTAAATGTCTGATTCGACTCAGTTAAGCACCAAGCTTTTCAATTAACTTTTCATACAGGCTTTGTTAAATTATATTCAAAATACTTTTCAAAACACACACGGTTTTAAGGAGGTATAATATATGTGCTCTTTGGGGGGGGGGGCGGGTTGACTTTCTTAGTGAGTATAGACATGCGAGTTATTGCCATAAGGATCTGTTTGTTTGCTGAAAATTAAGCTCAAAGTTGCTTGTTTATCTGTTTTTGAAAATAGTTTTACAAAAGTGCTTAATTCTGTCTTTCAGCTTATAGTTGTAGTTTGAGCTTATTTCTTGCTCTGATTTGCTCATTAGATTAGTTTTAAGATGTTTATGGCTTAATTAGGTCAGACTTAAGCTTATTCAAGCTTATTTGTTTTCTTAAGTTTTGTTAAAAAGTTAAAAAGCTTTAAGTGGAATTTGTCTGTTTAAGAAGCTAATTTCTAGCTTATTTGCGACTTTGAAAAAAGTTGTTTTCATAAAAGTAGCTTATTTTCAGTTAGTTCAAAAATTGAAATAAAAAAAAAAATCAAATAAGGAAGCACATATTCGAACCTGGATCCCCCTCTTAGTAAACCACAACTGTCTTCATAACACACAACACCAAACCAACGTACCCTTGGTCCTTTTCCATTAATATTGTTTTCAAAATTGTTTTAACACTTTTGGCTCATTAGTAAAATAATTACTTATTCGAGGCTAATCTGCTTATTAGGTGCTTAATTCGTTTAAAGAGCAATTTCTAACTTTCTAAATTTTTTCTGCACTCTTTACAAACAGTTAGCAATTTTAGTATTTTTCTAAGATTTTTAGGGTATATGGATAAAGTAGGAATTAATAAGTGAAATTATAGGCCTTATCATTCCTAAAAGCCTTAGGGTAATAGGAAAATGAGCGATAAGTTGCTTAAATTTTTGTCCTTGTTTTACCTTAAAGAGCCTAGGGTATATGGTGCAAAAGTAAGATTTGGTCATTTATGTCCTTAAAGAGGCCTAAGTATATATGACATGAATGGTGCCTTGCTTAAGTGACCCAATAAAAGCCAAATTTTGGTCACCTCGTTGTGGACTTAATTTTGATGACATTTGATCTTTTGAAAAGGGCTAGGAACTAATTATTGCGTTTTTAACCGTTACGCTTTATTTTTGAAATTAATAAGTATCGAAATAAAGTCAAAAAGAGCCTTCGGGTATATGACTTAAATAAAATCTTAAGATACAAAATTAGGAATAAGGGATGAAAAGTAATACACAATTAGCTTTATGAGTAGTGTTAGCATCATAACTTGTATTTTACAATGATCCTGTTTTTAAGCTTGGCTTGGAGAAGTAAAAGTCGGGGACGATAAATTTATCCATTTGGACACTTTTTGTGCTTTTTGTTTCGTGATCCTAAAAGTTATCAATGAATAATGAAAGCAATACATTATGTCACATGTGAATAAGTTGTAAGTTGTAAATTATGAAAATCAATAAAATGGAAAAATATCGAAAAATAGGAAAACGGGGTGTTTTTAAACTTGTTATTTCTTAACTTTCCCCACAAAATACTTTGCTACTTTTCAAAGGATTAGTTTGGGGAGGTTTTGGAGTATTTGGTTTTTGAGCATATAACATTACGTGAGGACACGACAATCATTTAGTTTGGGGAATTTTGATATGTGAGAAATCACATATATGTTTTTTTACCAAAAATGACCCTAAAATGATGAAATTGTGCAAAATTATGCTTGTATATGTGTATTTTGTCTTTTGTGATGTGTAGGTACGAATATTGCAAAAATCACAAGAAAAGAGCTAAAAACCGGGCAAAAATGAACATGAGATGGAAAGAGTACACAAGAGCTGGATGTTTATTAGCAAAATGTCAACAAAAGTCAACCAGGGTCAACTTTGGTCAACTCCTGAGAAGATAAAACCTTGAAAATTCCAAATGAGCCCTTAATGTTAAATCATTTTCACCAAAAGTTCCAAAAATCAATAACACCATTAGTCCTTTATTATTAAGGGACTAACGGTCGTTAAGTCTAAAATATTAACCCAATTCCCTTTTAACCGAGCCTAAAACAAAACCGTGGCCCAAATTCCCTTGAATATACTTAGCCCAGGTCAACCTTTACTCGGTCAAACAAATCAAATAAACGAATAAGAAAAAGGGCGCGAATGGTTGAATTACTGTTCACCTTCATCCCTAATTTTACCTTGCGTCAAAATTAATGGGTAAATCCCACTTATCCTACATGGCTTAAAGATTATAGTGTCAAGCTCCACATCAGCAAGCAAATATGTTATTCAAGCAAATGATTGGCCGAGCTATATCATTCTTTCAACAAAGAATGACACGCGTACTCCAAAGAAACACACTAATTTGGTATTTTTACACTAAAGTTAGTTCAAAAGAAGCACAATCAAGTTCCCAATGATTGGATTACCACGCTGGCAATCCGTGTGACTATTCTCATCAAAGGGCTACTAATCAAGATCCTAATTCAGTTAGAAATAAAAGGCTGAGATTAAAGGGAGCGTCTCAAGGCTAGAACCTTCCCCTCTCTCCTATATAAATAAGAAGCCACTCACTCACAGAGGATTGAGTTTTTAGTTTTTAGTGTAGCTTTTAGAATAATTTATCTTATTGTATTTTTAATTAATGTAATCTTCTTTTTACAAGCTTGTATTCAATTTTATAATCAATTAAATTCAGTTTTCATATTGTTTAATTTTCAATTCATGTTTTACCTATTTTGCACTTATGGTTTAAATAATCTCTTTGAACCTGTTTCATAAGCTGCCTAAAGCTTTCAAGAACTTGAATACTCCATGGAATTGGATGGCTGCTTTGAGTATTCAAGTGGTTATAGTTCCTGATGGTCAGGAGTTAGGATTAGATTAGGTAAGTGATTAAGCTTAAAGCTTAATATAGTTGTTTAATGCTTAATATAGTTACTTGTTAGTTTAAATCTAATTTTTCAAGCTTTTGATATAAAACAGTTTAGAAAACCAAAAATATTAGCATAGTTAATTAGCTTGTAGTTGTAGCTTATTTGATTGTTGAAATATGTTTATTAGGACTTTGATAAGCTGTCTACTATCTGGTATTGCTAGTTTGAGCCTTGAATCTAAATTTCATAAGCTAAATATGAGTTTGAGAATTTTAAAGGGGTGTTTGGCTTAAGACAGCACTAATTCAAGTTAGTGCTGTCAAGAGTAATTTGATCCTTTAAAGTGATCTTAAATTTCATAATGAGGTTTATGAAGTTAGGTTTTTATTAGGAAATTTTAGCTATTGATAAGTTTGAGTGTTGTTTACTTTAATCTGAGGTAATAAGC
>BQNB010115655.1:0-21517 GCA_026074375.1 Tanacetum coccineum
GGACCAAAATCAAACCTTTTTTGAATTTTGGACCAAAAGTGAAAACGCACCAAACCACAAGGACCAAAAATGTACTTAACTATTATTATAATCTACCGTCCTATAATTTCTAGTGATTGAACTTAGGAAAATATATGCTCTTATTTACCGCAAGAAAGGTTTGTGATGTAGGACCTCACCTGCATCCTTTGTACTTCAATGTTTTTTGGTGTAATATATTTTACCGGGGCAACCCTTTACCCAAAAAAAGAAAGTTCTGTCATATGGATTTACATGTTTTGGGAATTCTGCAAGTGGATTCCATCAGTGTTGGGACTGTCACGGGGAGAAGAGACGCTAAGACTGTAAACTAAAACTCAGTTACAGTTGTCAAACTTGAGGTGACACTGGGGACTGTGTCGAATCGTTTTGCCTGTGACCGTCACATTAAAGCTCCCATAAAACCTCAAGGCCTGTATAGTAACAAAAGGTGCCATGTCACAATGCAAGCATCATCAAGGAGTATATTCATTATTTCTGCATCTATTAAGGAATCCTTACAGTTCGCTTTGTACTAGGCATTATCCGTTCCAGTGAGCTGCTTACCTGCCACAAACAATTTTAAATAAAATACTAACATGATCTGGTTATTCGTGTTTTGGAAAATGTATACGCTATTATAAGTAATGGGAATAGAATTTACCGGTGGATTTTGTGTAATTGTGACATTCTCTAGTGAAACAAGTAGGTCTTCGTTGTCCAGCAAACTGAACCTCTTCCATCGACTGTACCTTTTCCCTTGATTGTGAGTCCTACAAGTTTCGTAAATTCAAGCCATTGTAGGAGACCTTTACCCAAGCATTTGCGTTTGTTGGAGCTATTATTGTACCATCGAGCTGTAATATAACAAATCGTTGTTTAGAATTTAGAATACCAAACTTTAAGGAAATTACGAAACTAATATCGCAATAAATGATATTATTGCATGATTTACCTGAAAAAGAATGTTCCTTTGAAAAGTTAGGACACCACGACAAGGAATATGGGTCCGCAAGGAATGTAACAGGCTTGAAATGCTTGCATTTTGGCTGGGGTTTGACGGGTTTCACGGTTTTTTGTATGGGTTTTTTAACGGGTTTTTCACCGGTTTTTGTCAGGGGTTTTTGTTTTTTTAACGGTGGTTTGTTTCGACGGTTTTTGGCCGAATTCGACAGGTTTTGACCGGGTTTCAAAATGGTTTGACCGGGTTTCATATGTTTCAACGGGTTTCAACGCGTTTTGTATGGTCTGGGATTTTAACGGAGTTTACAACAGTTTTTTTACGGGTTTTGACCGGGTTTCAATAGGTTTGACCGGGTTTTAACTGTTTTATCCGGGTTTCACCGGGTTTCGACGGTTTTGGCCGAATTCGACCAGGTTTGACCTGGTTTCAACGGTTTTGTCCGGGTTTCACCGGGTTTTAACGGGTTTCGACAGTTTTGGCCGGATTCGACCGGGTTTCAACGGGTTGGCTGGGTTCTAACCGGGTTTCAAAGGTTTTGTCCGGGTTTCGACGGTTTTGGCCGGATTCGACCGGTTTCAAAGGGTTTGACCGGGTTTCGAATAGGTTTCGACCGGGTTTCAACTGGTTTGACGGGGTTTTAGTGGGTTGACCGGGTTTCAAGGGTGTTTCATATGGTTTTGTCCAGGTTTCAACTTTAAGGAAATTACGAAACTAATATCGCAATAAATGATATTATTGCATGATTTACCTGAAAAAGAATGTTCCTTTGACAGTAAGGACCAGACAAGGAAATGGGTCCCACAAGGAATTCGTAACCGGCTTGAAATGCTTGCATTTGGCTGGGTTTGACCGGGTTTCAACGGTTTTGTCTGGGTTTCACCGGGTTTCACCGGTTTTGTCCGTGTTTTAACGGGTTTCGACGGTTTTGGCCGAATTCGACCAGGTTTGACCGGGTTTCAAATGGTTGACCGGGTTTCAACATGTTTCAACCGGGTTTCAACGGTTTTGTCTGGGTTTTAACGAGTTTCACCCAGTTTTAACGGGTTTGACCGGGTTTCAATAGGTTTGACCGGGTTTTAACTGTTTTATCCGGGTTTCACCGGGTTTCGACGGTTTTGGCCGGATTCGACCAGGTTTGACCAGGTTTTAACGGTTTTGTCCGGGTTTCACCGGGTTTTAACGGGTTTCGACAGTTTTGGCCGGATTCGACCGGGTTTCAACGGGTTGGCTGGGTTCCAACCGGGTTTCAAAGGTTTTGTCCGGGTTTCGACGGTTTTGGCCGGATTCGACCGGGTTTCAAAGGGTTTGACCGGGTTTCGAATGGGTTTCGACCGGGTTTCAACTGGTTTGACCGGGTTTTAGTGGGTTGACAGGGTTTCAACGGGTTTCAATGGTTTTGTCCAGGTTTCACCCGGTCTTAACGGGTTTGCCCGGGTTTCAACGGTTTTGGCCGGGTTTTGACCGGGTTCGCTCGGCTTTAGAAAACCAGCGTTGGTTACTGGTTGAACCTATTAGTTATTCTCATTGAACTACTACTGTAACTTCTTTATTTTTACTTCTGAATAGAATCAATTTACCTTATGTTAAACTCGGACTCGGCTCGAGAATTCAGCTGATTAAGTATTCATTGAGCTTGAACACTTTAAGTTCAAGCTCAATCTACACTTTGTAGATGAACTGATTGGACTTCTGTACGTGGTACCAGTCCATATAATGCCTAAAACCGTACATGGTAAATAGAGGAATGGTGCAAAACTTATTTCTGAACAAAGGATAGAGAGTAACGCGTCTTTATGAATGATGCAACTCGGTTGACATTGATACTTGTAGGATTTTTCTCGCTTAAATCCATCGTTTCATTTTGCGTATGTTTATAGAACATGTTTTAGTTATGAAAACGTAGTTTGATATGTGCATATGGAATGTGATTTTGTCTGCAACAGGTTAAGAAGTCACACCCAACAACATGATGTTACTTTGTATTGCAAAGAAATAACTAAGCTTACATATCATACAACACTGAAACAATGCTTCAATACATTGCTAATTTACACCCACTGAAAACAAACACACGAGTTCAGGAGCTGAAAGTGCTACATACTTATATAAGATATAAGAACCTTTTATAAATTAAATGTTGCTATAAATTGTCAAGAGCTTGAAAAATTCAATCTGAAATACATGTGCATAAATGATCATATGCAACATTGGTTAACCTTGATTATGATAAGAAAATCAAAATCTAGAAATCATTCAATGACACTTGCAAACTTTTTCACACTAGAAAGTGACCAATAAAAAATGAGCTACTTCCTTCTCCACAAACACTATTATAAAGATCTGCTACAACTAGAGTCATATATCATGACTGAAAGATACTACTAAATGTATCTGTTGGTTCATGTTCAACTAACTAGTATAGAAATCATGGCTTTCGGTCCTTTAATGTTCTATGAAACTAAGAGGAAACATTAGCACTATGAATAGATATGTTCATTCTCCTTCTAATCTTCCTTTGAAGTTTGCGAGACTGTACAACAACTGTTACATACATCCAATCCTTAAATTGACTTAGCGAAGCAAAAAGGAAATTTCTGCACCAGCGGTTAAACAATAGAGTACCACAGATCCCCCAAAATCCAACTGCAAATCCAGCACCCAAACATGTGAAATCTGATTTCCATAAATCATCTTCATCTTCATCTTCATCATCTTCCTAAAAATAACAGGATTACCCACCCATTTACGTGTGGGTACCCATGGGTTATGG
This sequence comes from Tanacetum coccineum, assembly GCA_026074375.1. Taxonomy (NCBI): domain Eukaryota; kingdom Viridiplantae; phylum Streptophyta; class Magnoliopsida; order Asterales; family Asteraceae; genus Tanacetum; species Tanacetum coccineum. The sequence continues at coordinate 3,753 of BQNB010115655.1, forward strand.
GTTTTTTCTCACCCGTTGCCATACCACTATAAAACGAAAAGTTGAAGAGTTGAAGTTGAGGCCCCGATGGTATTCTTCCCGATAAGTCATTGTTAGAGAGGTCAAGATAACCTAAGAATGTTAACTGAGATAAACTCGTGGGAATAATTCCATAAAACTCATTTCTTGACAAGTCGAGAGATTCAAGCGATTTTAACTGACCTATATCTTTTGGGACTTCCCCATGAAGTTTATTAAACGAAAAATTTAAAGAAACCAACTCACGGAGACTTGTGATATCATTAGGAAGTTTTCCGGATAGCTTATTGCTTGAAAGATCAATGCTTATTAGTAGCTGGAGACCTCTTTCAAATGCACGGTCTTTTCCTTTCCACACAAACCATGTCTTGTCAATAGAAAGAGCCTTTTCAGATCCTATCAATACTTCATCAGAATGAAGATTGTTGCCATAAGCTCGGCAATTGTAAGAACTTGCACCTCGTCGCAAACATGCATCAGGAATTCTGCCAGATGGTGCATATGAGATAGCACGAGGCACAAGGTCATCTGGGAGGAAAGATCCCACATAAGATGAATATGTACGGCTGGTAATATAATCTCGAAAGCCTATCCTAGCCATAGCTGTGAAATTACTAAAGCACGGAGGGATGTTTCCTGAGAACCCGTTGTCAGAGAGGTCAAGGAATGTAATATTGTTTAACCAACAGATTTGGGAAGGTAAACTGCCATAAAACCTATTGGACCGTAATATGAGAACATACAACTCAGAAAGTCTTTCTCCTAACGCCAGAGGAAATTTTCCAGATAACTTATTATCCCCAACATCCAATAACCTTAGTTTTGTCAAATTGCTCAATGACATCGGCAGTTTGCCAACAAAGGCGTTTCCTCGCAAATACAATGCTTCCAGCTGATGTAAGTATCCCAACGAAGAAGAAATTTTTCCAGACAGATTATTATTGCAAACATTAAGAACCACAAGCTGATCTTGGAATTTCAACCAACAATCAGGCAGGGTCCCTGATAAATAGTTATCGGAGAGGTCAAGGAAAGTTAAAGCAGAATCAATTTGACACATAAACGAAAGTGTTCCTGAGAACTTGTTTCGAGAGAGGTTTAGGGCCACCAGTTTGGACGGCAATAACGGTATCCTACCTTCAAGATGGTTTTTACTCAAATCCATTCCAGGATACCCATCAAAATGTAACTGCATATCTGGTATCATACCTTTTATCTCATTTGAAGAGAGGTTTAGAAATTTCAATCCAAGTGGTAGGTCCCAAAACCAAGCAGGAATGCTATCTGATATTCCCGCACTGGAAATATCAACATGTGTGAAATTTCTTTGAGTTTTGAGCCAAAGTGGGAAACTAGGACCCAACTTGCAGGACTGCAAATTTATGTTCTTCAACTGGAAACGAATTTTCGCAAGGGAGCTTAATTCTAATGCTAAAGAATTGAAAGATAAGTCCAAATACGTTAACTGAGTGAGATTTAGAAAATGAATGTCAGAGACTACGCCTTCCAAGAAGTTTGATGAAACATCAAGAAACTTAAGATTTGAGAGTTGACCTACGCTATTTGGCAGATTTCCGGTTAACCGGTTACTAGACAGGTCTATCTTCCTCAAGGATTGACATCCTTTAAAGTCGGGAATCGTGCCGTTCAAATAATTATATGCAAGAGACAATTCACTCAAGGATGAACATCCTGTGAAATAAGGTAGAACCCCATACAAATTATTGCGATGCAGGACTAGTTCTTTAAGGTTTGGACATCCAGCAAAGCTGGGCAACGTCCCGTTAAGAAGGTTTTCAGACAAATTTAACTGAACTAGAGATGAGCTATTTTCAAAAGATTTTGGAATGACACCTTCTAATTGGTTTCTTGAGAGGTCTAAATACATAAGTGAAGGTAAATCTCCAAATGGAAACGGAATAGACCCCGTCAAAATATTATGACTAAGATCAAGATGAAGCAAGTTGGAGAGATTTGAAAGATGGCGAGGAATAGGTCCACTGAGATTTGCAGCAGAAATATCCACACGTCGTAAGCTTGTAAGAGAACCTAAAAAGTTTGGTATAGGACTGGACTGAAAGTCAATACCACTTAAGTTAAGATATTCTAATTGATGTAATACATGTAATGATGTACTAATGTTACCCACCAAGCGATTAGAAGAGTTAGAAAGATCAAGTCCGATAACATGACCAGTGTGGTTGTCGCAACTTACACCAACCCATTTGCAACAATCCTTCTTTTCTTCTTCGCTACCCCAATTACCTAAACTATTATGGGCACCAACTAAATTTTCTTTTACTAACAGTAAAGCTTGCCTCTCTTTCTCGATACAAGACCTAGTAATCCCCGACGTAACATTATCAGCATTTACAAATGAACCAATGCATAGCAGAAACAACACTATAACGAGCATAGTATAGGAAACTAAGAAACTAATAAAAATGACAGACTAGCACAAAATTGAATAACTCTAATGTATAACTATGTATTTCTTAAAAAGGTAAATGGCTAGCTTTACGACACGATGATAGCAATATATAAAACTCCTGACCCTTTTTTTTTCATGTTATCTAGAAGTAAAGAAAAAACAAAAGGTTGTTGTGAAAAGTTTTCCACACGCTACATATGCATAAAAAATGACTAGATTAAATGATCACAAGGAAAAGTTTTGATTCTAAGAACCCACAGAGTCAATGTAGAAAATTTCTTTCCTACTACTTCTACTTGGGTTGGGTAGCTTAAAATTTGTAAAATTGATATTATAAGAATTTTATGTGGGTTTTTTTATCATTTCTTTGTCACAACAATCAAATGAGGATAAAAGGTTAGTAAGGTTCACATGCGCCGACTCCAAGCTATTCAAAAAGAGTAATCGCCCTGTGATTAGTCGGTTCGGAATGTCGAGTCGAAAACGCATGAAAAAAGGTTAGTAAGGTTTTTCTGTGTGACAGGCACAAAAGATTAAAAAATAAACTTTTTGAAATTTCACATGATGTAAAAAGTTGGTGAATAATTCAACTTGTTTATAAGTGGTCAAATATCTTACTAATCTTTTAGATAATAGTGTTAGTTAATAAGGCATGTTGGTCCGGCCCACATGTTTAGGCCCGTTTAGCTTTTAGGGTTACATCATTTGTTTGTCCTATAAATACTGATTGTATTCTTGGTCATCCGGAGGGATGCCGATTAATGTTCGTCGGTTGTTGTTATAGGATCTGTTTGAATTGGTTGATCTGCTTGACTCGAAACAAACTGCCCGTTCTTTCGAAAAAGAAAGAAAAAAAATGGTTTGTATTGGGTATGTTCGCTTGATGATATACTTTTGTTACTGTTTCAAACAGTCTGTTTGGATATATTTATTAGCTGTTTAATATATTTGTTTGTTATACCACTTGTGGCATCGATGGGAAAAAAAAACGTGTTCGCTGTTGCCGGCTATTCTTCTTTGGATCTGTTTAAGCCATTGGAAGAGGTGGCTAGAATATGATTGGATGATGAATATTACACGGTTGTTAGTGTTGACGTGGAGAATAAGGTTTGATCCATAGTCACATGGATCACTAAACCCTTAGCGAATTTCGATCTGGTACGAGCGATCCTATTCGTGGTACGATTGCGATCCGGATCGTCAGGGATCGCGAACCGAAACCCAGAAATTGTCGTTCCCAATCGCACCCAATTGTCGTTCCCAATCGTACCGGATTGCGATCCAACACTTTGCAAATCGGCGATTTATAGGCCTCGAAAACGCGTTTGATTACTATGTAATACAAAGTGCGTAAGTGGGAAGGGTGAACTTCAGCTGCGATCTACGTTTCGGATTTGAACTTCAGGTGTTTTGATTTTCCGGTGGAGTGCTTTTTTTTTGTAGATCCGGTGGAGTGCTTTGAAAGAGGGAAAAGGAATGCACGGCTGAAAGAAAGAGATGTAGTTACTACCCTAATAAATACATAAATGGGCCAACTCAATAACTTTTATTCATTTTTTTGGCCCAACAGATAATTTACATAAATGGACCAACTCAATTTATTTAATTGGACCAAATGTGTAATTAATAGTGGGCTTTGTTGATCCCAAACCTAGATCGATTTCTTAGGTTGTCTAAGGTTAAATTACCTTGGATAAATCCAAAATAACTTGTTGTAGAAACTTTGTATGTATATTAAAGTGTATGCGGAATCTACACCTTAATACTCTAGAAGTAAAATCAATGAAACAGTAATCTTGAACAACAAAGATATAACCAAACGCTCCAATATTATTAGATCAATAATACGAGTACTCTTAACTTAGTACTGGGGTTTACAACCTTGAAGCTTTTCTTAATCGACTTTGACAACTATGAAAACTGATAATGATACGACTGTGTTTTTTTTGTGATATCTCAATTAATGCCCTAGAGCCTCCTTTTATAGACTAAGGAGTCATAGTCAGCTTACAATACATTCCTAAGATATCTCAATCTTTTCTAAACATAAACGTAATCTTCTAAATAAATACATTATGTATATCTTGTACATAAATATCTCAACACTTATCTTCACACGCATTCTTGTTCTCCAAACAATCTTTATCTCTTTAATTCGTCTTTATCCTCTTGACAGTAGAAAGTCTTTAAACAGTTGTAATCTTTCCACCAGCAGCACTAATAAACATAAGCAGTAGTAACATTAGTACTAGCAGTACTAATATATACTAACAGTAGTAACTTGTACTAGCAGTCTTAACATTTACTACTAGCAGCACTAACTACTTAGCTTATATTTTAGTCTTCAACACTGAGCAGTCTTAACTTCAACTAACAGCAGTAACTTTATGCTATCAGTACTAAATTATACTAACAGTAGTAACTAGCAGTGGTAACATTATACTACCAGTACTAACCACTTAGCATAATTTCCATTATGTACCTGAGCAGCAGTAACTTCTAAGAATCCATGAAGTCTTTTAAGTCCCAACAATCCTCCCCTAAACTTGATGTTCATCTTCTGAATCTTCAAGTTTCTTCTTTAAAAGTCTTCATCATACTCAGGAAGATGCATTCAAACCTTTCATTGACCTTTTTGCTGCTTTACCATAAGCTTTAGCAGCTGATAGCACATCTCATTTTGATGATCAGTTTGAAGTTTCTTGTTTAGCATATTGGTGATGGTTATTGGTGTGAGGGGATATCTCTTTTCAACCAACATAAAAATGTGGAGATTATCAAACCTTACAAAGTGAACTCCAGATGAATCAATCAACTTCCAAATGGTCACCCTGTATCCTTGTAAAATTCTCCATACATCACTTCTTTTGTCTGGTTCAAACATGACTTTCAAATCTCCCCATAACACTCTTTCAAATTCATCTTCAGGCCTTATATCACTATACTTTGTCTTTACTATCTTCCAAAGAGCCTCCAAGTCTTCTCTGTCTATTCCTTGTAGCATCCTTATCATTGAAGAGTATCTCTTGGAACTTCCATCTGCTCTTATCAACTGATAATGTACCAACATACCTTCTTTATGAAGCTTGTAATCAATAATCACTGGTAGTTTGGTAGCAAGTGGTATAGCATCAATTGCTATATCTTCATCCTTTTTAATCACCAAATGCTTCATTAACTCACCTTCATCATCTTCACTAACTTCTTCAACTTCATCTGACTCTTTGTCTTCCTCCATTCTTTGTTTCTTTGAGGATTCTTGTTGTTGCTCTTTTCCTTCCAAGCATCTTCTTTCTGCTGCCTTTAGTTGTCTCCTCACTACCTTCTACCTTCTTTTCTTTGCTTTCCTGTACCTCAGAACCCATAGCCACAAAGGTATTTACCCTCTTCATTTCCTTGTCAAACAACTTTTGAATTTCATCAAAACTCTTTCCCTTTAGCTGTTTGTATGTGTATCCACCCATGTGCTTAAGATAGGTAGACATTTGAGTTCTCTTTTGTGCCTTGGTAGGAGGTCTGTTTCTCTTTTCTTGTGCTCTGAGTGCAGCAAAATGTTTTCTTCTTTTCTCCATTAGTTCCATAAATAGTTTTCCTTTTTCCTCATCTGTCAACTCCTCTCTTTCTTTTGATTGGAGTCTTTCAGCCAGCAATCTATCAGCCTCCATCATAGCTTGTGTATTTTCCCATGACTCAATCAATGCTATGTTAGCTTCTTCTTCTTGTTTCCTTGCTAGCTTTTGTTCTTCAATTAATTCAGCATCTAACTTAGCTTGAATATCTCTTGCAATTTGTTCATCAAGAGCAATTTGATCTTTTCTTTTTAAAGGAACTTCTGGCTCAATCATAATACCTTTTCCTTTGTCTTTAGAAATTGAAGGTTGTGCCTCTTGTGGAACTCTGAACTCACTTGGCTCCTGTACTACTACCCTTTTATCCTTGGGTCTTGTAGTTGTTGTTGTTGTAGCAGCAGTAGTAACAACTTTAGGCTTAGCTGCTTTGATCTGAATAAGTGTCTGAGCCAAAGTGATTTCCTCAATAGTTGTAGGAGCAGCACTATCTTCAACACTAGCAGTAGTAACTGCTTCACCAGCAGTACTATCATCAAGCTTAGTACTCTGTTCATCTTTCTCATCAACTTTTGCTTCCACATGCATCTCATCAGTATCCAAAACTCCAGTATCAAACATTAATTCATCATCCTGTCTTTCTTGAGTTTCATCAACTAAAGTTACATCATCATCCTTATCAAGATCTGCAATACTCCTCCCCTGTTTGGATGCATCTTCAGGAGCACCCAAACTCTCCTGATCTTTAGAGGACTCAACTCTCCTAGACATACCAACTTTCTTGAGTCTCTTCAAACCTGTTGGTGTTGACATTTTCTTCATTTCCAACTTCTGGATCCTCTTCTTTAAAGTAGTAATCTCCTTTGCTTGAGCATCCTTTGATTTTTCTAAATCAAGAACTTGTGTTTGCAATTTGGTACATAAAATCATCAAATCAGTTAGTTGCATGCTATCCTCACCACTAGGTTATGGATCATTAAAAGGTGTGGGTACACTTTCCTCATGCTCTGTCTCATCTTGAGAAACCTCTTCCTGTTGTCTCTGTGTCTTCTTAGATGGTTGTTTCTTCTTGGGTTTAGAGGATGTAGATGGTTGATCAAGAATGGGTACTTGAGTAGAATCAGTTGGATGATCTGAATCCTCACCCACTTCTTCAGAAGCTTGAACCATCATTGTAGCAAATAAAGGTGTTATTCTCCCAGAAAAATCCTTACAAGCTCTCTTCATATTAGCAAAAACTTTCTTTGTGTGAAAGGGATTAACAAGAATCTTCTTATAAATTGACATATCTCCAAGTTGTTGATTAATGAAAACTTGTAGAAAACATGGATACATCAAGAATTTTACCCCTCCATCCAAGTGTTTCACCATAGCATCAAAAATGTACTTAGACAGATTAAACTTCTGATTTGTTGCCAAACATATGATCAAAGAAGCCATTGAACAACTGAACTCATTCCATGTAGTGGATTTAGCACTTAGACATTGTGTAATAGTGTGAATGAAATACTTCCACTATGGAGAGAAAAAGGCTTTATAAAAAGTAAGCTTTTGAGAAGGCTTTTCATACCCCATACGTGCCAATTCTTCAAAGATAGTAGCAGTTGGAAGACAATCAGTACCTTCTGCATCATCCAAGTGAAGATCTCTCCTAATGCTTGACTCCGTAACAATAACCCTCTTCTTATCAACTAGGGCTTGTAACTGTCGCACTCCATTAACTGTCTGTACCTTGGTAGTTGCCCAAAATTGTTCAATACAAGATGTGTAGATGACTGGATTGACTGTTAAAGCATATGAAACAGAACTTGCTTTTAGGAAATCAATTATCTCTGCAAACCCATCACTTTCTTTGGGTTTTTCCAAGAACGCGACCACATTGTGCGTTTCAGCAAACTTAGGGCTTGACATAATGATGAATTTGATGATCAAAGATGAAAATTGAATTAGGGTTTATGGTTAGAGAGTGTTTGAATAAGTGAAATCGAATAAAGAAGTAAATGAAACCCTTAATCAAAGTATTTATAGAATCACCCTCAACAGCAAAAACTTAAACTGGCATTATTAACATACGCTTAACAGCAGAAACAAATACGGGCAGTACTAATTTAAGCCTAACAACATTAACTTAAGCTTAGCAGCATTAAGTTGAAACTGAGCAACATTAAAAAGAATACACCAGTAATCATTCAATTTTCATTCCAAAAAGCAACTTTCATCATCAAATTTGATTCACACACACTCTCTTTCTGTTTTTATGCTCACATCATCTCTCAATTCTTTTTGCTCACATATCCTCTTTTTGCTTTTAGCACACAATCTCTCTTTCATTTTTAAGGCTCACAAATCTCCATTTTTTGGCTTACCAAGACACTCTTTCTGTTTTTATATGACAGTTGTGTACAAAATTTCGTCAATTCCAATGAGTTTCATACTGTCCTCCCCACTTCCAAGTGTGTAACCTCTTGAGAGAGGTGGATCAATGGACTGTTTAGATGTAATCTCAAACCTAGTTTGAGCATTCACATCCCCCAATATGGTATCTTGGCACCTGGGACCACTACCTGAACCAATTCCCTAAGGAGTTGATTCATTAAGTGTTGCCATGGATTGGGTCTTATTTGATGTTACCACTGTCCTGCTCTGCTTCTAAGCTAGAGGCAGTAGTGGCAGCCCTTTCCATTCTGTCACCCAACTCCTTATGGACAGCCTCATCACCAACCTTTGTCAGGGGGACCACTAGACTGAGGTATCTTGGTGTCCCGACCTCTTTTGATATGCCTAGACGTGTTTTGATCCCTTTTGAACATACTTATGATATAACACATCCTTTCATCCATGCTTTTTGGTTGTATAAATAAGGAACCTCCCCTCAAGAGATAAGAATTTGAAACAGTTGCAACTTTGGTGCCCATGTCATCTTAACAGCATTAACATTTGCCTGGCAGTAGTAATTTTCTGCCTAGCAGTATTAACTGAAGTCGAACAGCATTAACTCTGTCTTCAATAATTATGCAACAACATGCCTCTATTCATCACAAGCACACTAGAAAAGACTAGATAGACATGTGGGAATTCATGAGGATCCATATTTATGCATAACCCATGAATAAAAGTTAAACACTGTGAACCAAGACCATTATCTTTCTTCAAAAGGTGAAGCATTCAACATCAGGTATTCAACATGCTTTACCTGCAAATGTTAGTTCATAGCCAAATATACAAACTCCAAAACATTTTCTTCTTGACAGCATTAACTATGACTAACTGTTTTAACAAACAGTCTTAAGTATAACTAACAGTTTTAATTATACTTAGCAGTATTAATTGAGAAAACTAACAGTATTAATCCTTTACAAAACTTTTACAAAAACATAAAGAGATATAGACAGTTAAGGATTCAGCATTCCAATACTTGAGACCAAGTATTGAAATCTGCCTGCATCAAAACCTTTTGTAAGAAGATCTGCAACATTTAAATCAGTATGAATTTTAACCATTTGTATTAACTTTTTAGTGTTGCAATCTCTTATAAAATGATGCCTAATCTCTATATGTTTTGTTTTAGAATGTTGAACATGATTTTTAATAATGCAGATAGTACTGTTATTGTCAATATTAATGACAGTGTTCATGAAATTGTACCCATAATCCAGCAATTGGTTTTGAATCCAGAGTACTTGTCCACAACAACTAGCAGCAGCCACATATTCAGCTTCAGTTGTAGAAGTGGCAACCACAGTTTGCTTTTTACACTGCCAAGATATCAACCTGTTTCCTAAAAACTAACAACCTCCAGTTGTAGACTTCCTATCAAGAGTTGCTCCAGCATAGTCACTATCAGTATAAGCAACCAGTTCAAATGGAGAATCCCTAGAATACCAAAGGCCTAAAGTTGGTTTGCCTTTTAAATATCTAAAAATCCTCTTGACTGCTAAGAGATGTGATGTCTTAGGAGTAACTTGAAATCTAGCACATGCACATACTGCAAACATGATATATGGTCTAGATGCAGTGAGATACATCAAAGACCCAATCATAGATCTATAACAGATGTACAACAACATCATCAGCATCACCATCCTTGACCAAAGGTTTTTCCAAATCAATAGGAGTTGAAGCAGACTTTACATCAAAGTAGTTGAATTTCTTTAAAATTTCAGCTTTATATTTGTCCTGACTGATAAATATTCCATCTTCCTTCTGTTGTACTTGTAACCCTAGAAAGAAAGTTAGTTCTCCCATAGAACTTATCTGAAACTTATCTTTCATTAGCTCTCCAAACAATCATAACTCCTTGTGTTTGAGCCAAAGATCATTCATCTACATAGACCTGTACAAGCAAAATATCTCCTTTTTGCTTTTTGATAAATAATGTCTGATCTATCTTGCCCCTTTTAAACCTATTACTCAACAGATAGTTAGCCAAAGTTTCATACCATGCTCTTGGTGCTTGATGCAAACCATAAAGTGCCTTGACCACCTTATAAACTTTGTATGGATGGTCAGGATCTTTAAATCCTGGTGGTTGAGTAACATAGACTTCTTCCTCAATGGTTCCATATAAGAAAACACTCTTTACATCCATTTGATATACTGGAAAACCCATAAAAGAAGCATAAGCCAAAAACAATCTTATTGCCTCAATTCTTGCCACATGTGCAAACACTTCCTCATAACAAGACCTTACTTCTTGTCTATGACCCGTGCAACTAACCTTTGCATTATTCTAATCACAATTTCCCTTTTCATTTTCTTGTTTTTGAAGAATCACCATGTTTTTGTTTCTAAGGCATTCTTCCATTAGGGAGATCCACCAGTATCTAAACTTGTTGAAGTTTGAATTGCATAAGTTCTTCTTGCATTGCTTCCACCCAGGATGAATCAGATAGAGCTTTAGCAATGCTTGTTGGTTCAATCTGTGATAGGAAACAAGCATATAAACAAGTATTTAGGGTATCATGTGTTTTCTGCTCAACACGACACTGAGAAACCTGTATCAAAGAAGGTTATGACATTCTATCTTGTCTGACCATGACTACACTTCACCCAATCACAGTGTTAATAGAGGATCTTTAGGATTCTTGTATGGAAGGGTTGGAACAATATAGGAATTTGTAATGTTCCCCAAATCAACTTCTGGTTCTTCTTCAGTGCTGTCTTCTTCATTTGGACTAGCAGTACTAACTGATGGACCAACAACATTAAGTTTAAGACTACCAGTATTAACATCAGGACTGGCAGTATTAACTTGTTGCCCAACAGCATTAACATCTTTAGTACTAGCTGACATCTAAACCTTACTGTTTATCATTTTTCTTATTTTTTAGCCATCTTTCAACCCGATTTGAGCATCGTCAGCGTTTTGTTCAACCATTATCAACATCCTTGGTAGGTGAATCAAAGTATGAAGTATCTTTCCAAATTGGCATCACAATGCAATCTTGACTGTTTTCTTCTGATGTACCTGCAGAGTCATTAGAAATTGTACCTGCAGTAACTGGTACATAGTTCATAGATTGGGTTAGAGAATCAATATCAAACAGCCATTTTAGACCAGTCCCTTCTATCATAGGCTTATTCTCTAAAAACCCAATATGCAAGTTTTCTTCTACCCTCTTGGTTCTAGTGTTGTATACCCTAAAAGCTTTACTACTCAAAGAATATCCAACAAAGAAACCTTCATCACTTTTGCCATCAAACTTGCCTAAACTATCCAAAGTATTAAAGAATTAGTAACATGAAACCCAAATGGTCCTCATAAAACTTAGAGCTGTTTTAAAAACCTCTAAAAAGTTCATAAGTGTCTTGTATGAGGCTTAACTCACTAAAACCCTGTTTGTCCATAACCAGCATAGAAACTGCTTCTGCCCAAAATGTGGAAGGTAACTTAGATCAACTAACATAGTTTCTAACAGCCTCCAAGGAGTGTCATTTCCGCCTTCTTAGCAACACCATTTTGCTGAGGAGTCCTAGCTACACTATATTCTCTCTTAATACCTTTTTCTCTACAAAAATCATCCATAACTTTGTTCTTAAACTCTGTTCCATTATCACTTCTGATTATTTTCACTTTCTTATCCACTAGGTTTTCTATTTCTTTAATAAAGCGTTTAAGGATCTCATAGGTTTTTAAAATTAAACATCCTTATTGTTAAAAGAAAACCAATGTAATCTACTATAAATCATCAGTACTACTAAGCAATACTTCTTATGCACAACTACTCAAAGGTTGACCAAACAATACATATGTAGCATAAAACAAAGCTTAGTAATAGGATTCAAACTTTGGAACTTATACAAGAAGATTTGTGTTGCTTCCCTTTAAGACAAGCAACACAGGTTTGGTCATTTTCAAAATGTTTTGTAGGCAATCCTCTTACTAGATTATCCTTGACTAGCTTATTTATGTTTTTAAAATTAATATGACCAAGTCTTCTGTGCCAGAGCATTGATTCATCTAATGTAGCCTTTGCAACAAGACAAGTCAAACTTTCTTTAGGAATAATGTTCTTCATATCAAAACTGTACATATTGTCCTTTCTAGGAATTTTAAGAAGTATCTGATTTTCATCAGGCAACTTAAAATTTGGAGATAAGACAAGACATTCAGTATCTGTAAAAAGGACATAGTTCTTTTTGTCACGCATCTGTAGAGCACTAAAAAGATGAATTTAACGCATTGACAAAGCCTACATCTTCAAAAACAAGATTATCAGGCTTAAGAGTTTTCCTTTACTAGTAATTTTACCACCATATGCACCTCCTCCAAATGCAACATAACCTCCATCAAACTGCTTGAAATCAGAGAGATAAGCTATGTTACCAGTCATGTGCCTTGAGCATCCACTGTCAATAAATCCTTTATCATCATGTTGTGGCTTGCCCTGCACAAAAGAATAAGGAAATTAAGAATTCCTTTGGGAACCAAGTCATTACTAGACTTGGATCTGCCTCGTTATCAATGTAGTTGTGTCTTTTAAAAGCAAGTGATTGCACCATAAGATTTGGTAGGTCCCAAACCCAATAATGCTGAAGACTTTACAGCATTAACCCTTTTTACCCTAACATCATTAACTTGTCCTATATAAGACCTAGCAATATTAACTGCATTATACCTTCCAGTATAATAGTGTCTTTTTGCTTCATGCAGAGATCTTCTAGTTAATGTTGTTTGCTTATAAAAAGGCCTCTTAGTAGTTGACTGTGCTTGTTTTGAAAAATGTATCTTTGATTTAGCACTATGAACTGCTGTTTTGGGGTGAGCAGTATTAACTGACCTAACAGTATTAAGTGGGGTGAGGCAAGTGTTCAACAAAACTGCTTTGGGAGACATATTCCTGAGTACATTAGGGTATGTGTTTTTGACATCCACCCTATTGTAGGTTATGTCTATATACTATTGCCTCTTCTTTGATGATATGACAATAATCTGCAAATGATTAAAACTTCCACATATATAGCAAGCCTTGTTATACATCACAAAATCTTTTCCTAGTTGATTGGACTTCTGTCCATTCCAATTCCTCTGATTCCCCCTAGGAGATTATGATCTATACATTTCTGCATACCTAACTGACTTTTTAACTAGTTTTTCATGATTTTCAGGTTTAACTAGCTCTATCTTAGCAGCTGTAGGAATAACAATTTTCTTTTCAGACTTAGGCTTAGACTCATCTTGTTCCTCATCATCTGACACCCAATCCTCAATAATTGGGGCACCATCATTCTTCCTAACTTTCTTAGGTTCTACTTCACTAACACTCTTACTAGTGTTAGGCCCATAGCCTTCAACAAAGCTACTTTTGTCATGTGATACTTGTTCTTTTACCAAAGACTTATCAGAATTTTCCTTAGAATTATCTGATTCATTTTCACAAACAACATTAGACTCTTGCTTACTATTCTCAGGACCATAACCTTTGAATTCAGGCTCTTTGAATTCATCAAGACCAGAATAAGACAGATCTAGCTTGTTAGGTCTATTATAAATTAAAGGATGAGGTGGAGGAACTGCACTATATCCCAAACCCTTTTTACTTTTGTCAGTTATCTGACTTCCTAACAACTGATCTAAGTCTTTTGAGGCCTTATCAAATTTCTCAATTTTAAAATCAATGCCATCTTTTTCTTGCTTAACTTTTTCAAACTCTGTTTTAAGCATATTAATTTCATATTGTTTGCATCCTACTTCTCTTTTAAGGACAGCAACTTCTTCACTAAAAAGAACCTCTCTCTTCCTATATGTGACAAGTTGATCTTCTACTGTTGCTAAACCTCTTTTATAAGTAGCTGCTTTAAATTCAATTTCATGAAGCTTAACAATCAAATCATCATACTGTTTCTTAAGAGTTTCATTGTAACGCCCCGACCCAAAAGGGTAGAAGTATTACAAATATGGTGTGACATCAAAAGCATACATAATCATAACACAAGCATAAACAGCGGAAGTCTCAATAAAAATAATCATCCAAAGAAAATAATCAACATGACTTAAGGTACAAAGTTCTTAAAAACAAACATATCCAGAACGAAATTACCGAAATAACGAATGTCTTTGGAACATAAGCAATCATAATCAAAACTAAATCACTAGGGTAAGTACTACACTCAGCACTCATATCCCCGAAAGAGTCAACCCAGCTCCTAGCTTAGATACCTGCACGCAGGAAAAAAGTGCGGCCGGAGCTTACAAACCCAGTGAACAGAATATATAATAATCGAATGCCAAAGATAACGGAAATCAAAGGATACGATACAAGATGCAAAGGATCTACAAGACATGATCAAAGAATACAAAAATAAGGTAAGAAATCAAAGTCCATTCATATGTAAGGTAAGATGAATCAAAAATCGAATCAAGTCTAATAACCAAGCCAAACAAATCATATCATCGTAACCATGGAAGTAGCTACTCCAAATTGTTTGTGAAAGAGTGGAATGCACCCAAACAATCATCACCAAATATCCAAATATCATAATTACATAATCCATCGAATACAAAAACAAATCTCGGATTCATCCATACGCCCCTTTAAACAAATAATAATCTTCATAGTGGTACATATACATATCAAATGGGATCGGTATGAGAAAGCAACTCACTCACACATGAATCCGTGCAAAGGTGCATCAATGACACGGCCATGTTACCTCATGGCTTAGGAAACAAATAATAGCTTGTTCTCAATCTGAAGGGTCAAACAAAGTCATACAAAGTTCATTTCAAAGGATCATAGCAAAGGTCATGCAAAGGTCAAATATCAAAGGTAGATAGCTGTTCAAATAGAACATAATGGCAGATCATATAAGAGAACCAAAATAAAAGGCCAGAGCAAAGGTAGCAAAAAAATCCCCCCCAAACAAATAAGTAACCAAGATCAGAGAGGTAATATGTCTGAGAAACCTTATCGATAGGTCAAATATCTGTACGAATAACGGAACGAACGAAGCAACGCATAGATCATAGTAATGGTAAGAGGTGTAGGTATTACGAATATCCGTACCTTATTTCGAAGCAAAGCAATAATCAAAGAAAACACCATAGGAAATCAAAATCACTCCCTCTTGACCGAACCTAAAGAAATGATGTATTCCCCCCGAATTACAACCTTTCCATTTAAGTTATACTTCCATTTAAGAACTTTCCATTTTTAGTAACTTTCCCCATTTTAATAACTTTTCATTTTTAGAAACTATCCATTTTTAAGTAACTTTCAATTTTTAGGTATAACTTTCCTAAGTTAGTACTTTCCAAATTTTCAAAACTTTCCTTTATTAAGTAACTTTCCATTTTTAGTAAGTTTCCAAAAGTAGTAATATTCATCATTTGAGATTCTATTAAGTATTTTGAATAGTTTAGAGGACTTAAATATGCCAACCATACAAGATAGGGGTATATATGACAATTTTTCTATATTTTTAGGGTGTTTAATATGCAAAATCAACAAATTATCAAGTTAAAAGTGTAAATATCAAAGTTTTCACATTTTATTCAGATAATACCATCCATTTCTGTATTTACAAGTCAAACCCTTAATTTATACAATTAAACATAATTAGCCCTTTTTGATATAATTAAATTAAACAATGTCTTAATTATCCCTAATTACAAACAATCCCTTATAGATTCAAATATGACAAAATCATACTTTATACATTAAACTACTAACCAAACCTTATACTTTTGCAGAATTTACAATTTCAGTCCTCTATTTTAATTAATAAATTTTCTAATTACATATATATATGTAATTAACCATTTTAAATCCAAAATAATATCAATATGACCTTTTATACCCCCCAACTTATTTTATACAGAATATATTAAATATAATAACATGTATAAAACAGGCCCCATAGTTTCAGAAATTACAAAACAAGTCCTTATACTTTAAAAACCACAATCGGCTAACAATTAAATCACTAAAACCCTAATTAAATTTTTCCCAATCACAACCACAATTATTACCCAATAATTAGCATTTATTGCACCTGGAAAAATTATCAAAACCCTAACCCTAATTCATTTTATCACTTTTCTTTCCTTTTCTTCTTTATTCGAAAATCGGCAAACAAAGGAAAATCCTAAACAATTATTTTGAATCTTTCTTAAATTTTTCCAACAATTTATCTGAGTTATATATGATATAAAAAACCCTAGAAAAATATAAAATCAAATGTACAAATAGTTTTTAAGCCGATTTCATAATTAACTAAAAATTAGGGTTTCGAATATGTTTTAATTTATAAAATCAAAATAACATGCATGATAATTTTTCTCATGCATAGAACGAATTAATATGATGAAAAATGAGTTACAAAAATACCTTTGATGATCCTTAGTGATTTTATGAATTTATGCTATTCGGTTGCTTAATTCGAACCCAAAACAATACCACGATCGAACCAAGCTTTAAACAACCTTCCCACTATTTTTCCCACAATCCTTGACCTTCAAAACACCTTATAAAATTCGTTGAGAGTGAATTTTATCAAGGTAACTTGGTAACTTTCTTAATTACTCTCGGGATTATATTATTTTATAGTATATTTTATAGTATAATAAACTGCAATCAAAATCAAATAGAGTATTTAGCCGAGTTTTTGGGCTTTTAAAATAGACTAAATTAGATTTTGTAACTTGCCAAAATATTTTGTAATTATCCTAATATATTTGATTTAATTTTTAATGTATAAATAAATAAATATACATAATTCGGCTTAAATATATATATACATAAGTATTAATTATTTTTCTTACAAAATATAAGGTATCTTAATCTTACATAAATTTCATAATTGTCATATGTTGTATTTTTATAATTTCTAGAATTAAAATGAAATTTATTCATGCTTTTATGTACTTTTCTTGCATTAGGGGTATTTTGGTAATTTTACACTTGTTGAGATTTTTAGGTTTTACAACTTCTTCCCCTCTAAAAAAAAATTTCGTCCTCGAAAATTGAAATGAACTGGAATGAAAACGAAATGAGAACGAAACGAAAACATACCGAACTAGACAAAGAAATGAGGATAACTAGCTCGCATAGACTCTTCGGTCTCCCAGGTAGCCTCACGCTCTGATCAAAAGGATAAGATGCGACATGCAATGGATGATAATGGTATCCCCTCAAAAGAGATACATGAAAGACATCGTGAACGTGGGATAACTGTAACACCCCCAAATTGGGTCGCAGCGGAATAAGGGTCCGGGGCGTGTTACTTCAAGATCAACAGCACAAGATATA